>OZ035844.1:986373-1028873 GCA_964034765.1 Knipowitschia caucasica | reverse complement strand
TCTTCATCAAAGAGACGTGCACCGGGAACGTCCCCAACGCGGCGCCCTCTGCTGCATCCTTTGGGACAGACGCCGTGGGCGCGGCCGTGAAGGTGAACCTCACACACAACATCATGGAGTCAAACACAGACTCAGGAGCCACTGACGACGGCCGCCATGTTTGTCTCTCAGGACGCCTGTGAGAAGCTGATGAGGCGCCTGAAGCGTCTGATGGACGACAGTCCACACAACTCCTGGAAACAATGGGTGAAAAACACACAGAAGAGATGGACATAAAACAGGCCAAAAGATACAGACGCTGAAAGATACACACGCTGAAAGATACAGGTGCTGAAAGATACAGACGCTGAAAGATACACACGCTGAAAGATACAGGTGCTGAAAGATACAGACGCTGAAAGATACAGGTGCTGAAAGATACAGACGCTGAAAGATACAGGTGCTGAAAGATACAGACGCTGAAAGATACAGGTGCTGAAAGATACAGGTGCTGAAAGATACAGACGCTGAAAGATACAGGTGCTGAAAGATACAGACGCTGAAAGATACAGGTGCTGAAAGATACAGATGCTGAAAGATACAAGTGCTGAAAGATACAGGTGCTGAAAGATACAGACGCTGAAAGATACAGGTGCTGAAAGATACAGACGCTGAAAGATACATGTGCTGAAAGATACAGGTGCTGAAAGATACAGACGCTGAAAGATTCAGCATCTGTATCTTTCAGTGTCTGTAAGATACAGACGCTGAAAGATACAGACGCTGAAAGATACAGATGCTGAAAGATACAGATGCTGAAAGATACAGACGCTGAAAGATAACAAGTGCTGAAAGATACAGGTGCTGAAAGATACAGACGCTGAAAGATACAGACGCTGAAAGATACAGACGCTGAAAGATACAGACGCTGAAAGATACAGACGCTGAAAGATACAGATGCTGAAAGATACAAGTGCTGAAAGATACAGATGCTGAAAGATACAGATGCTGAAAGATACAGGTGCTGAAAGATACAGACGCTGAAAGATACAGACGCTGAAAGATACAGACGCTGAAAGATACAGACGCTGAAAGATACAGATGCTGAAAGATACAGATGCTGAAAGATACAGATGCTGAAAGATACAGGTGCTGAAAGATACAGACGCTGAAAGATACAGGTGCTGAAAGATACAGATGCTGAAAGATGCAGATGCTGAAAGATACAGACGCTGAAAGATACAGGTGCTGAAAGATACAGACGCTGAAAGATACAGACGCTGAAAGATACAGGTGCTGAAAGATACAGACGCTGAAAGATACAGGTGCTGAAAGATACAGATGCTGAAAGATACAGACGCTGAAAGATACAGACGCTGAAAGATACAGATGCTGAAAGATACAGACGCTGAAAGATACAGACGCTGCAGCAGTTTGCAGCGACAGTCACAGATGCTTTAGTTTGATGAAGATTCAGATTCACAAAACTTTATTGATCCCAAAGGGAAATTCATTTGTAACATAAACTCAAAGCAGAACACACACACTACACAAACACACACACACTACACAAACACACTACACACACTACACAAACACACAGACACTACACAAACACACACACTACACAAACACACACACACTACACAAACACACACACTACACAAACACACACACACTACACAAACACACACACTCTACACAAACACACACACACTACACAAACACACACACACTACACAAACACACAGACACTACACAAACACACACACACACACTACACAAACACACACACTCTACACAAACACACACACTCTACACAAACACACACACACTACACAAACACACACACTCTACACAAACACACACACTACACAAACACACACTCTACACAAACACACACACTCTACACAAACACACACACTCTACACAAACACACACACACTACACAAAACACACCACACACACACACTCTACACAAATACACACACACACTACACAAACACACCACACACACACACTCTACACAAACACACACTACACAAACACACACACTACACAAACACACACACACTACACAAACACACACACACTACACAAACACACGCACTCTACACAAACACACACACACTACACAAACACACACTCTACACAAACACACACTCTACACAAACACACACACTACACAAACACACACACTCTACACAAACACACAACACAGCAGCAGGTTACACAATATCAGTTACCTTAAACTGAATAACCTCAGTCTGACTTCTCTTCTTTGCAGGTAAATGACGCGTACTTTCAGAAAGTCAGTCTGTCCGCCACCGGCTTCTTCATGTAAGTCCTGTTTCCACTGGCCCTACTCGGCCCTACTCGGCCCTACTCAGCTCTAGTCTAGTCAGAGCAGAGCAGAGCAGAGCAGAGCAGAGCAGAGCAGAGCAGAGCAGAGCAGGTGGAAACAGGGCTATCGGTTCCTTTATGGTGGATTTCCTGTGTACTTACAGGGGACCCCCGACTGACGTGGACTGGGAGAAGGGAGAGGGAAACGCCTACTACTACTTCACTTTTGGGGCGTGCTGCTCGGAGGTGGAGGTCGACTGCCTCACGGGGGATCACAAAGTACCACAGACACATGAGCACTTTGTAGTTTGAGTCAAAACCTGTGGCTCTAACGTGTGTGTGTTGCAGAACATCAGGACTGACATCGTAATGGACGTGGGAAAAAGCATCAACCCTGCTCTGGACATAGGACAGGTACTGCTCTAGTCCAAAACCTCTCTGTGGTCTCAAACCCAGAGCACAGGGCCTTCTCTGTGGTCTTAAACCCAAAGCACAGGGCCTTCTCTGTGGTCTTAAACCCAAAGCACAGGGCCTTCTCTGTGGTCTTAAACCCAGAGCACAGGGCCTTCTCTGTGGTCTTAAACCCAGAGCACAGGGCCTTCTCTGTGGTCTTAAACCCAGAGCACAGGGCCTTCTCTGTGGTCTTAAACCCAGAGCACAGGGCCTTCTCTGTGGTCTTAAACCCAGAGCACAAGGCCTTCTCTGTGGTCTTAAACCCAGAGCACAGGGCCTTCTCTGTGGTCTGAAACCCAGAGCACAGCGCCTTCTCTAACCCAGAGCACAGGGCCTTCTCTGTGGTCTTAAACCCAGAGCACAGGGCCTTCTCTGTGGTCTGAAACCCAGAGCACAGGGCCTTCTCTGTGGTCTTGAACCCAGAGCAGAGGGCCTTCTCTGTGGTCTTAAACCCAGAGCACAGGGCCTTCTCTGTGGTCTGAAACCCAGAGCACAGGGCCTTCTCTGTGGTATATAATGTACTATAATGTCTAATGTGCTATATGTGTGTGAGGTGGAGGGGGGCTTCGTGCAGGGCCTGGGGCTCTACACCACAGAGCAGCTGCTGTACTCTGCAGACGGGAGCCTCCAGAGCAGAGGAGCCGCTACCTACAAGATCCCTGCTCTGTGTGACGTCCCGGGACAGCTCAACGTGCAGCTGCTGGCCGACGCCCACAACCCCTCTGCCATCTACCTGTCCAAGGTACTGCTCAGAGTATCCGAGTACCTCCGGTACTGCTCAGAGTATCCGAGTACCTCCGGTACTGCTCAGAGTATCCGAGTACCTCCAAGGTACAGCCCAGAGTATCCGAGTACCTCCAAGGTACTGCCCAGAGTATGTTCAGAGGACGACGCAACAGAAACCGGAGAAAGTAAACAGTCATTTAGTCATTGTGGTTAGCCGTGCTTCTAAGTGAACTAACTCATTGATAGACGTGTGTACTTTTAATAGTGAAAGTAATGGCTGTAATACTTTTCCCAGAGTACTGTGCTTAGGTGTATTTCCTTCTGCTTGTGGCTCTGAGGCACAGGAGCAGAGAGTCTCAGACTGTGGGTCGTTGATCTGAAAACCTGCATCTGTTCTGTCTCCGCAGGGAGTCGGCGAGCCCCCGGTGTTCTTCGGCGCCACCGTCTTCTTTGCCATAAAGTCGGCCATCGCTGCAGCACGAACAGAGCGAGGCCTGAGCGCCACGTTCCCTCTGAGCTCCCCCGCCACAGCCGCCAGGATCAGGATGAGCTGCGAGGACCGCTTCAGCCGCATGGTGCGAGCTACAGGCGTCATACAGGCGTCACACAGGCGTCACACAGGCGCCATACAGGAGTCACACAGGAGTCATACAGGCGTCACACAGCTGCCGTTTATATACTTCTATATATAGTGTTGTTATTATCCAAGGCAAAGATTTCAGATTCATGCTGTTTTAGCAGCATGAATCTGAAATGCAGCCTCCCCATGTTTAGGACTCTGGGACCAGCAGGAGTCCAGTCCCTGTGCTCCTCAGAGTCCCAGCAGGAGTCCAGTCCCTGTGCTCCTCAGAGTCCCAGCAGGAGTCCAGTCCCTGTGCTCCTCAGAGTCCCAGCAGGAGTCCAGTCCCTGTGCTCCTCAGAGTCCCAGCAGGAGACCAGTCCCTGTGCTCCTCAGAGTCCCAGCAGGAGTCCAGTCCCTGTGCTCCTCAGAGTCCCAGCAGGAGTCCAGTCCCTGTGCTCCTCAGAGTCCCAGCAGGAGTCCAGTCCCTGTGCTCCTCAGAGTCCCAGCAGGAGTCCAGTCCCTGTGCTCCTCAGAGTCCCAGCAGGAGACCAGTCCCTGTGCTCCTCAGAGTCCCAGCAGGAGGCCAGTCCCTGTGCTCCTCAGAGTCTGAAGAGCACAGGGACTGTTCTGAACTTTGGTCCGAGGCCATGGAGACTCACATTTTATTGGTGTGAATAATTCCTTTTATAATAACAGTAAAATACTAAAACAGTTATGGACACATGGTGAAATAATGTTTCTGTTCTGTTCGCAGGCTTCGTCCTCCACAGAAGACGCCTCTCGCTGCAGCCTCGACGTGTGACTCAAGAAGAAGAATATTTTCATGAACGACCTGCTCATTACTGCATGTGTCACAAATATATAAATATAATACTTATATAATACTGAGTACATCCAGAATAAATGCTTTTCAAGCTGTTTATTGTCAGACCGATGTCAGTGTCTCAGATTTCCAAGGCCCAGGGTTTGAAGGATCCTGGTTCACAGACTGGGACCTGCACCAAAGAAAAGTCATAAATATGAGTGAATTAAACAAAGTGTGGTCAGTGTCCGGACCTTGTGGGTGAATGTGGAGGCAGCAGCCAGGCAGGCGCGCTCCGCTGTGGCCGGACTGTCCAGAGAGAAGGGACCGGACAGACCTGAGTCTGAGCGCGCTGCGGACACGGCGTCTTTAATGGCAAAGAACACGGCACTTCCCAAGAACACGGCTGGCTCTCCGATGCCCTGCAGGAGACACACACGTCACACACATGTGTTTCAGAAGTGTGTGTGACGTGGCTGACCTTAGAGGAGTAGATGGCGTGGGGGTTGTCAGAGTCCGGCAGCAGGTAGACGTTAAAGGACAAAGGCATGTCACACAGCGCAGGGATCTTGTACTGAGATGGTCCTCGAGTGTACAGGAGCCCAGAAGGACCAAACTTCAGCTCCTCCAAAGTGTACAAGCCCAGGCCCTGCATGAACGCTCCCTCGATCTGCAAACATCACAAACATGGATCTGATTCTACTGTGACCAGAGCGAGACAGGAGAGAGAGAGACCTGTCCGATGTCCACAGAGGGGTTGATGCTTCTGCCGATGTCCATCACGATATCTGTCCTCAGCGTCTGCACACCACACACTCTTTACTGCATCTACACAGTCACATGTATCTGAGAGGAAGAAGAGGTCTTACTCTGTAGTCCCCGGTCAGACAGTCCAGCTCCACTTCACTGAAGCAGACTCCGTATGTGAAGTAGGAGTACGGCCTCCCCTCCATCTGCTCCCAGTCCATGTATGTGTCCGGCCCTCTGCACACAGTCACTGTCAGCAGTTACCCACAGAACCTCTGACACATGGGGCTCATACCTGTAGTATCCAGTGGCAGACAGGCTGATCTTATCAAAGAAGGCCGCCTTCACCTGACACCATAAAGACCCAAGTCAAACCTGAGACTTCACAGGTGCTTAAAGCACAACCACCTTAAGGACAAGTTTTTTGGTTCTTCTGCACCAGACAAATGTAAGACATTAGTTTGCTGTAAAAGAACCAAATAACTGAATCTAGAAAGACAAGATGAACATTCTAAACTAAAGGACACGTCCAAAACAACGTGAGGTCAGCAATGATGTCACACATCTGAGAGTGACGTCACACATCTGAGAGTGACGTCACACATCTGTGTGTGACGTCACACATCTGTGAGTGACGTCACACATGTGTGAGTGACGTCACACATCTGTGAGTGACGTCACACATCTGAGAGTGACGTCACACATCTGTGAGTGACGTCACACATCTGTGACACATCGTGACGTCACACATCTGAGAGTGACGTCACACATCTGAGAGTGACGTCACACATCTGAGAGTGACGTCACACATCTGTGAGTGACGTCACACATCTGTGAGTGACGTCACACATCTGATGAGTGACGTCACACATCTGTGAGTGACGTCACACATCTGTGAGTGACGTCACACATCTGTGTGTGAGTGATGTCACACATCTGTGAGTGACGTCACACATCTGTGTGTGAGGTCAGAGCAGATCATTCTAGACTCTGACTGAACTCGTTCTTTAGAGCTTGCTCTGAGCTGAAGAGCTCAAAGTTCACTGTTTGCACCAGTTTCATTTAAAGTCTTTTTCTACATAAATCAATCCGTACCCAACTTTCCCATGATCCTTCAGGGTTCTTCTGCATGACAGGCCTAAGTCTCTGATACAGGATCTGACAGGCGTCCTACAACATATGATCAAAGCAGAATGTAACGGTGTATTCTTCTTTTACTGGGATCAAAGCAGAGACTGGAGCAGTGTGACCTTCACAGCCATTCCGTTGGCGTCGGTGCCAAAGGACGCAGCGGAGGGACAGGTGTTGGGGACGGAGCTGGTGCTGGTCTCACTGATGTAGATCTTAGAGATGGGAATGTGCAGCTCCCGACTGGCCACCTGTGGAAAAGGAACCCGTTTCTTATCTCATCTCTTTTACAGATTTGTGTTGAAACAGTAAATGAAGAGAGCGGTGGCTTTAATACCTGCTGCATTTTAGTGTGTATGCCCTGTCCCATCTCTGTCCCAGCGTGAGCCACCAGCACCGAGCCGTCGCTGTAGATGTGGACCAGAGACGCCGCCTGTGGCAAAAACCATCAGTTACTGTTTGACAGACATTAATGTAGTTTTTTCACAAACCTGGTTCAGAAATCCCTCTGAAAAGGCGATGCCGTATCTGATGGGTACGATGGCCACGCCCCTTTTCTTCCACTGGTTTTGTTTATTGAATAGTTCCACAGCGCGACGGCGGGCCTCAAAGTCACTCCTCCTCTTGCACTCGTCCCAACAGAGATGCAGGTTCTCAGCGTTGAACTCCATCTTGTGGTAAGTGAGGGAGGGGCCTCTGTACATGTTCAGCTCACGCACCTGGACAAACATGTTCATCATATAAGACATTTTTTTCAATTCAGTTTATTCTTGTATAGCTCAAAATCACAACAGTAGTTTACAAAATTGTTGAATTTGCCAAAACAGATCAGAAAATCAATTAGTTCAAACAATAGAAATGCGATGATAGAAAACACGTGTTGGTCCATGAGGGGCGGAGACCAAGGTCCATAAATGTGGTTGAATGTGGAGTGTCCTGGACCATCACCACTGTCCTCATGTTAGACCCTCCGGCACCGGCAAAGGAAACACTGTAAAACCCTGTGGAGAAAGGTGAGAAACCTCAGAAAGTGCACATTGAGAGAGATCTGCTCCCACGGACTGTATATCCAGGACTCTACAAAATGAAAATATGACTTTGCTGTAAAAGATATGGAAATGGTTGAACGTTGAAAGGAACCAGAGGAGTGCTGATTAAGAGATCATTATTCATCCCACAGTGGGGAAATGTCAGTGTTGCATCAGCGGTTACTGAACAGTAGGAATGAACCATCTATGCTGAGATAAAAAGTACCTTGTCTGCGGGCATGGCCAGCGCCATGGCAACATCAGTCACCATGTTCTCCATGACCATGCAGCTCTGGGGCACGCCAAAGCCTCTGAAGGCCGTGTTGGAGCGGAGGTTGGTGCGACAGGCAGCTCCGGAGCCGCGCAGGTGAGGGATGTTGTAGGCGTTGTCCATTTGCACAATCATCTTCTCTACGACCTACACACAGGACAGACTCCTCAGAGGAAGTATGAGCCTCCTCCTCCTCTCCTCAGATACACAGCATGTCTGTTTTTCATTCATTCAATTCAATGTATTAATGTACAGCCCTAAATCTCAAAGGACTTTACACAACGACTTGACATAAATGTTGTCCTGGATCGCCAAGGAAAAACTAACTAAAAAATGTATTAACCTTTATTTAACCAGGACTGAGTTTCAGAATCTCTCTTTCACAGAAGTCTTCAACCCAGAGGGGAGGAACCTTTTGTGCATGTTTATAGAAAACCTTTGCAAACATGAGGAGAACATGCAAACTCCACTCAGAAATTCCCCTCACACCCAGGGGTCGCGCATAAACCCATAAACCCTCACTTCTGCGGAGCAGCTGGTGCTCAGGGTTTAAGTTACCGTTAAAGATTCATCCACAGAAAAACCAGCGTTGGCAAAATACTCCAGATCAGCAGCAATGATTCTGCCGTCATTCATGAATCCAACCTGAAAATTCATCCAAATGTTAGAAAAGTGAAACAACAAGTACATTGTGCTACCCTCGGGTCAAAATGGCGTCCTCCTCCTTCGGGGCTCAAAGTTGCTCGAGGGCAACACAAGGGTTAAAGAAACAGCAGCTCCACCTTGTACTTGGCCACCACCGGGTGGCGCCCTCCTGTGATCAGCATGTCATCTCCACGCTCCAGCACACAGCGGACCGCTCGGTTTGTTCTGAAACATAAAACACATATGACCACAGTGTGAGTCTGAAGGCCATGTTCTGCACTGGGAGCTCCTGTGAAGCTGGAGTCTTACTTCCAGGCTGCCACAGCCGCGATGGACGTGAGGATGGCAGTTTTGGTGACTTTTCCCCCAAAGGCTCCTCCCAGCCTCTTCACATGACACACCACTCTGTTGGACGGGATGGACAGAGTCTCTGCGACTGCCACCTGCACAACACACAGCCACATAACACACACACACATGATGTAACAGAAGTGTGTGTGCTGCACACCTGTGTGCTTGTGGGCCACTGTGTGGACACGTAGAGGTGGAACTCCTGCTCCTCCCCCAATGGGACCACCAGGGTGCTCTGGGTCTCCATGTAGAAGTGCTCCTGCCCCCCCAGACGGATGCCCCCTGAACACAGCAGAGTCAGGCCCTGCTCTCCTCCTCCTGAGTCTGATGCTGTTCCACAAACCTTCATAAATGTGATCCACGCTTCTGAAGGCTTCAGTCACATTCCCTCGTTCAAGGCTCCTCCGAGGCTCGTAAAAAGACGCTCTCTCTATGGCCTCCTGAGGTTCAACACAAGTCACTTACACTAATCTAAGTTTGTGTTCAAGTCCCAATAGTGTCATAAATGCAGAGCGGGACCTCGATGGTGAAGATGGGGTCAGGCAGGTCTTCATACTGGACTCTCACAACGGCTGCTCCTCTTTTAGCGTGAGCTTTAGTATCTGCCACCACAGCACACACCATCTGCCCGACACACAGCACCTGACACACAACACATGTTTATGTTCACACACTCCATCTGCTTATGGAGGAGAGCACTGGCTCTGGTTAGACATGTGTCACATGACCAGCAGAGGGCGCTGCTGTGCAGCTTTGTGGATAACATTTATTCAGACATTGCAGATAAAGCCGACTGTAACAGGTCAAACCCTGATCCACAGAGAAGCACAAACGTTTGACAGAACACTGACTTGGTTCTGGGCCAGTATGTCTTCATCGTAGCCAAAGTCTGTTCGCACTTTCTTCCCTGGAATATCTTCAGCTGTGATCACGTCCACCACACCAGGCATCTGCAGAGCAGCAGACACATCCAGCTGTCTGCAAACACACAACTGTGATCAAAACCACTGCATATAAATATATCTCTGTCTGTTCTCAAGTGTACGATGTGGATACTTGATGTTGGCGTATGCTCTGGAGCTGGTGACCAGAGCCAGGTGGAGCTCCCCTGGTGGTGACGGCAGGTCATCGCAGTACACCGCCTCTCCTGTGGCCTGGCTCAGAGCCGCCTTGTGCATGATAGGCCGCCCCACGGCATCATGGGACTTCTGAGAGTCGGACACGGTCTGCAACAGACGCCTGATGTTCAAAGAGCTCCGTGTTTGCTGTGGTCATGTGACTTATTCTTCTGTTGTACCTGAAAGTGCTGCACACTGGGCTGGATGTATGAGGGCAGAGGGAGGAGCCTCTGAGGAACCTCTCCACTGATCCAACCCTGAGAACAACAGTTACAGTGTGTTTGAAAGACACACACATGATGTGGAGACACACACAGTACCATGTGTTTGAGCTTGTGCAGGAGCTCCAGGTGAAACTTGAAGAACAAAGTGAGGGTCAGGACTCTTCTGAACTGCACCTTCCCCCCCGGAGCAGATGGGGGCAGCTCCAGCTCCTCCAACAGGACGTCATAGGCCCGGGACAGAACAGACTCGCTCCACTCTCTGAGGACACAGTCATTCAAAGCTCACACTCTCTCTGAGACAAGTCCATGTAAAGACCATAAATATGTTGATAGTGCGTCATTAGAAACCAGAAGAGAGTAAGTACTTGTTGATGAGAGCTCGACAGGTCTGAGCAGCTTTGACTGTGGTCGGTCCCACTCCTCCATAGTACAGGCTGATGTCACGGACCACAGAGGAGCCCTCACAGAACAGCACCCGCATGCCACACGTCACAGTGGAGAAGGCACTCTCTTTACGAGGAGCGTGACGGAGAGCACTCACCAGCTCCCCCTGCAGGGAACAAATGTCATCAAGACGTAGGATGGAATCTTAGGGGTGGTTATCGTGTGAACCTTTGAGGTGAAGGGGATGAAGACAGACAGCACGACCTCCTCCGGTCTCACCAGGGTCTTTCCAAAACTCACAAAGAAGTCCTGGTTCAGGGGCAGCTCCCGTCTGTCGGCTGGAACAGTGACACAGACACATGTTCTTTGTGCTGCTTCAACAATCACATGTTTGAATCAAACTTACAGCTAGAAGCCACAGACACTTTACAGTTTCCTGCAGCGAGAACTGGGTTCAGGTCTGAGTTTGGAAAAGCACTCATGATGTGACCTCCGAGAGACTGAAGGAGTAGGATGAGTGTGATTAGTGTGTTCCAGTTCAATAAACATGAGCTCAGTGTCCTGCACTCACAGCCTGGTTGCGGACCTGCTGACTGCCCAGGTTCTTGAGCTGTTTGGTGAGGGCTCTGAACAGCTCTGAGCGCTCAGCACCACTCTCACAGATGATCTTCTGTAGAAGAGTTAAGAGCTCCGACAGAGAGCAGCCGGCTCCCACCCACACACCTGCAACACATGTGTGTGCACTGGTCACACCACCCAGACACCACCCACACACCACCCACACACCTGCAACACATGTGTGTGCACTAGTCACTAGGGGTGGGAACCTAAGGGTACCTCACGATACGATACGATACAAAGCTCACTATATATATATTATCACGATAAATAAAAGAAAAAATACACTTCATTTCATGATAAATGGAATGGAGATGCGTAATGTAGCCATATATTAAGAATTGATACCAATTTTTTTTGAAAAATGTAAAAAAAAAATCTTTTATTATTTATTTTATTTTTTTAATTGACATCGATACTTGGCAAATGCATATCGATAATCGAATCGCGGGAGAAAGTATCGTGATACTTGGATCCAGGATTTCTTTAAGGCTGTCAACCCAGTCCTCAAAGGAGCAGTGAGGCTGCAGGTTTACTCCCCCCCAGCAGGAGCAGTCTGCAGCCACACCTGCCCTCTCTGGAACTAGTTTGCTTTAAGAACTACACCTCTTGGCAGAGGTCTGTGCTCTGTGAGTGCCTTTCTCGTTGTCCATATAAACAGTGAAAGGACAGTGTAGTGGCCAACCTGTACCTGTGCCACTGAGATGTGCCCAAACACCGGTCGCTATGGCTGACGCGCTTCAGATGGCTATTGTGTCAGCTTTAACCGTAGCGTGCATAAGTCCACAGATGTTCATTGTATAATAAAAATCAATGTTTATTTATGCATAAATCAAGACAACAAAACTCCATAAAAGTAGCGGTCAAAAACCATTGGCCCCTACCGGGTTGCACACCTGCATGGCTCATTAGAGAGAGCCTATTTATGCTAGACCTACCCTCCACAGACCTAACACACACAGGCGCCCCCACAGGCCAATGATTGCACATGTTTGGCTCTTACAGACAGACTGGACCTACCCTCTGAAGTGTGTGTGACCTCAAACAGCTCCTGAACTCTGATTGGAGAGATCATCAGTGTGTGGAGGACACCTTTAAACTTCATACTGGGCCCTGAATAAACAGAATGTGATTAGTTTTATTGAAGAGAGACGGAGAACACTGTCCCAGAGTAAACAGCACAGACTCATAATAACACTGTCCCAGAGTAAACAGCACAGACTCATAACACTGTCCCAGAGTAAACAGCACAGACTCATAATAACACTGTCCCAGAGTAAACAGCACAGACTCATAATAACACTGTCCCAGAGTAAACAGCACAGACTCATAATAACACTGTCCCAGAGTAAACAGCACAGACTCATAATAACACTGTCCCAGAGTAAACAGCACAGACTCATAATAACACTGTCCCAGAGTAAACAGCACAGACTCATAATAACACTGTCCCAGAGTAAGCAGCACAGACTCATAATAACACTGTCCCAGAGTAAACAGCACAGACTCATAACACTGTCCCAGAGTAAACAGCACAGACTCATAATAACACTGTCCCAGAGTAAACAGCACAGACTCATAATAACACTGTCCCAGAGTAAACAGCACAGACTCATAATAACACTGTCCCAGAGTAAACAGCACAGACTCATAATAACACTGTCCCAGAGTAAACAGCACAGACTCATAATAACACTGTCCCAGAGTAAACAGCACAGACTCATAATAACACTGTCCCAGAGTAAACAGCACAGACTCATAATAACACTGTCCCAGAGTAAACAGCACAGACTCATAATAACACTGTCCCAGAGTAAACAGCACAGACTCATAATAACACTGTCCCAGAGTAAACAGCACAGACTCATAATAACACTGTCCCAGAGTAAACAGCACAGACTCATAATAACACTGTCCCAGAGTAAACAGCACAGACTCATAATAACACTGTCCCAGAGTAAACAGCACAGACTCATAATAACACTGTCCCAGAGTAAACAGCACAGACCCATAATAACACTGTCCCAGAGTAAACAGCACAGACTCATAATAACACTGTCCCAGAGTAAACAGCACAGACTCATATTAACACTGTCCCAGAGTAAACAGCACAGACTCATAATAACACTGTCCCAGAGTAAACAGCACAGACTCATAATAACACTGTCCCAGAGTAAACAGCACAGACTCATAATAACACTGTCCCAGAGTAAACAGCACAGACCCAGGTGTGTGTTCCCCATCAGCAGAGGGGCCTCAGGGTGCTTAGCCTTGAGCTCCAGCAGCTCCTCCAGAGAACCAGGGCACAGCAGCCTCGTCCTCTCCCCACAGAAGGACAGTGTCTTTGGGACACTGTCCCTGTCCCCCATCAGCTGAGCACACATTCAGACACAAACATTTTTATGGGACTCTATAATATCAATATTTATATTCTTCTGGCAGGTTGTTGTAGAGAGTGTCTTACGATGAGTTCTGGGGGAAAGATGAACTCCTGAGTGGGGTCCAGAGGCTGAAAGTCTTCTTTTTCAAACAGCTGTGGTTTTTCCTGAAGAAAGTTCTATGAAAGACACATGTTTTATGAGTAAAATGTCACGTGACCAATGATCCTTCAGCTGGTGTCAGCTCACAGGCTCAGCTCCGTCTCTGTTGCTCTGACAACAATCTCCGTTGTCCCGACGACAGTCTCCGTCGTCCAGACTACAGTCTCCGTTGCCCTGACAACAGTCTCCGTTGCCCTGACGACAGACTCCGTTGCCCTGACAACAGTTGGCCTCCTGGTAACAGCAGTTCTTAGAATGAATGACTAAATGATTGTCAGTTGTGAATGATGTCTTGTACCTGACAGAAAGTCCTGTAGCCGTCAACAATGGGTCTGTACCCGGTGCAGCGGCACAGATTACCTGGAAACCAGAGAACATTGAGTTGACATCAGTACAAAACACTCTCCAACAGTAACAGAGACACAGACCAGACAGAGCCTCCCTGACGTCCTCCAAACTGGGCTGGGGCTTGTTCCTCAGCAGAGTGTACATGGACATGACCATCCCAGGAGTGCAGAAGCCACACTGAGAGCCGTTAGCTTTAGCTATTCTCTCCTGTAGCACAAAGGACATTAAAGCAGTACACACAGGTGTTAAATATATTACATACAAACTATGAATCTATACTATAGATGTCATCCTGTATATTAGTCAGCAGCATATGTGCTTATACACACTCTCAGCAGTGGCTCTAGTGCAGTGGCATCAAACTCACTTTAGTCAGAGGCTTTTTTAGGCTTTTATACTGAGGTAACCCTCTTTAGGTCTGTGCCAAAGCAGGAGGGTCTGAGGACTGTGATGATCCGGGACATGTGTTCACATGTCTGGACAGTGATCATCCTGGTATGTTGACCAAAAGATGACTCCTGGGGGTGGGATGGCAGATGGGGAGCCTCACTGTCACTCTGCCCTGGAGCGGACTGTGTCGCTACAATACTATTGATCATCAAAATAATTATCAATTGCAAAATGTTTGTAATGTTGAAATAAAAGTCTAAAAGCTCAGGCTCATTTAATTGTCATGATGAGTATTGAGTTGTGTCCTTGGGCAAGACACTTAACCCCACTTTGCCTGAAGCTCCCACTGAAAGATCTCAGCTCCTTGTGGACTCACCACCTGCAGGAGGATCAGTGAGGGGCTGGTGCTAAGCGTACTGGGTGCAGCTCTGACTGCTACCCCCCCGACCCAGAAATGGATTAAGGGGAAGAAAATGGAGTATTGAGTTGAACCAAAGCTGTGGACCTGCACAGGGTGGAGTCGTGTCTTGGTGCTGCCGATGCCCTCCACGGTGGTGACTGCTGCTCCATGGAGCTGCACGATGGGCACGAGACACGCTGTGGCAGAGAAGTGACTGACAACTGTCAAGGAGAGAGCGCATTGTAAAGAATGTCTTCATTTCTTTAACGTATTCGTATTTATTGTGACGACATAGTGACCAATGCACTTACTGTAAACTACTTTTCACAATAAAATAAATATGATAATCCATGATAATTGTGCTTTTCAGTCACATGCTCAAATGAAAACGTTTTTTATACAGACAGATTGCCTTCTGGGGAAGATCTGTCACATGAACATGACTTTGTACTTTGTAATCAGTCCATGTTCTGTTTCTTATTGGACAAGACAAATTAAGACAATATTAACCGTGTACAGTCATAGTAGTGTGTAGAGATGCTTCCACACTGCATTACAAACCTCCTTCACACAAGTCTCCAGTCTAGAAGTCCTTGCATCATGAATTCTTTGCCTTCTACTCTGTCCACCTTATCTCTAACAGACTAACTTATGAGCGTTTCAGATGAATTCAGAAGCATGACTTCTAATACCACGGGTATTACAGGCAGAGGAACGTCCACTGAAAAATGGAACATATTAAAATACAGACTCAAATGTAACTTGTTGTTGTCTGAGTCGTGAGGCTGCAGTGGA
Organism: Knipowitschia caucasica; assembly: GCA_964034765.1. NCBI lineage: Eukaryota > Metazoa > Chordata > Actinopteri > Gobiiformes > Gobiidae > Knipowitschia > Knipowitschia caucasica. The sequence goes on along the minus strand of OZ035844.1, from coordinate 1,013,021 downwards.
AGGATACAGGATGGTTCTGGTGCGCGGCTGGTAGCGGGACACCATGACAGTGCAGGCCCCGCAGGCCCCTCCTCCACAGCCGGACTTGGACCCGGTCAGACGCACTGGGGCCGAGTCAAGGACCACAGCACAAACACATCATGAACCAGGAAGGGAAACAGTAAACATTTAAATATGTTATTTTGAATTTCTAGTTCCGTATCACTTTTATCCTTAAGAATAGTTTATGTGTTTAAAGGATAATGTGTAGTTGAGGACATACAGATGTACAAAGTTCTCCTCTAGCTCCGTGACCGTCTGTGGTTTAGCGCTCGCTATGATCCTGGTGTTTATATTGTGATTGTCTTTGTAAATCCAGAGATGAGCTATAAAATGGTTGACCAATCAGATGCCTTCATTCACGTGGGAAACTCCAGCTTGCCTTGCCTTAGCTTAGCAACCGTCTTAACAACCCCAGTTATGGCGTGAAGCTAACGCCATTGGAAAAAACTACCCTGGAAATTGGCCCCAGCTTATGTTCAAATCGGCTTCTTCCACATTAACACTACAGTGACTCCACTCGGTCAGTCCACTACTATACGCTCTAAAAACCCTCATGTAACCCCAATAAAATGATTTTTCTTTTTATATATTATAATATATCTATTTTAATTTATTCAAAAGACATACATTAAAAACCACAAGAAAAATGTAAAAAATGAAACAAAGAAAAAAACATAGATAAATAAATAAAAATACAATTGAATACATATTTAGAAAAGAAATACAGAGTCTGAGGTGAAGGAAAGGACCAGCACTGTGAAGGATACATTTGTCTCGGAGGTAGAACAGCAGCATGGTCTCGGGATCAGCATTCCTCTCTTCCACCTGGGAATAATCCATTAAGTTGGTAAATAAAAAGCCAACAGGTGCAGACAATAGCTTAATTGTGGTGTTGGGAGTTGAAACTAAAATGATTTTTCCATCCAAGCTGCAGCGTCTGGTGGAAATGAGAAACCAGATGCACTTGTCACAATCTACCAAACTTTTATCAACGCAGTAATAAATATATTATTGTCTTGTTCTGTAGCAAAGGAAGGTTTCTCACCCATCATCTGTACTTCTTAGCAAGTTTTCCCGACGTTTCGTCCTCAACCTAGCGGACTTCTTCAGGGAATGAATTCTCGGACCGCGCGTTGGAGATTTATAACCTATGGGTGTGGTTAGCCACACCCTAATCCTGATACTAACTCGTAAACAATCTAAGGTCTGATGTAGAAGGGAGCAGGTCTAACGACCCTGCTGAGGCTAACGACCCTAACTCCTTAGCATGTCACAGACCTATTGTCTGCTGGGATGCTCAAGTGGAGTGCAGGTCTCACCCCTCCTAACTCATTAGCATGTCACTGACCTATTGTCTGCTGGGATGCTCAAGTGGAGTGCAGGTCTCACCCCTCCTAACTCATTAGCATGTCACTGACCTATTGTCTGCTGGGATGCTCAAGTGGAGTGCAGGTCTCACCCCTCCTAACTCATTAGCATGTCACAGACCTATTGTCTGCTGGGATGCTCAAGTGGAGTGCAGGTCTCACCCCTCCTAACTCATTAGCATGTCACTGACCTTGTCCCAAGTTAGGGCGTTGTTTTTAGGATGTTGTCATAGATGCGAGGCAAAACAAATCTTAACCCTCCTCCTCTGTTAAGAGAAGGTTTCTGTTTCCTCACAAAAATGGCTTCTTTCACCCCTCTCTCAAACCAATTCTTCTCCCGAGCCAGAATTTTAACCTCTGTGTCATCCACCGTGTGGTTGGAGGCCTTGAGGTGGAGATGAACAGCCGACTGTGGCCCACTAGAGTTTTCTCTACGATGTTGGTAAAGTCGTTTCTGTAGAGTTTGTTTGGTTTCTCCAATATAGTGGTCAGTGCACTCCTCTTCACTACATTTAATTGAATACACCACATTGCTCTGTTTGTGTCTGGGTGTTTTGTCTTTGGGATGCACTAATTTCTGTCTTAACGTGTTGAAAGGTTTGAAATACACAGGGATTTTGTGTTGCCTAAAGATTCTTTGTAGTTTCTCTGAAACTCCCGCCACATACGGTAAAGACACCCCTCTCCTCCTACTTTCTTCTGTCTGTTGGACTGTGTCTCTGGCCTTTCTCGTCCTTTGGGCTTTAGTAAAAGACCACTTGGGGTAGCCACATCTGGAAAGTGCTCTCTCTGAACATGTTTGGTTTCTCTGTTCTTTCCCTCCGAGCTAGTGGGGACCTGGTGGGCTCTGTGTTGAAGCGTTCTAATGACCCCGAGTTTGTGTTGTAGCGGATGATTTGAATCAAAGGCCAGGTACTGGTCAGTGTGAGTGGACTTTCTGAAGACCTCAGTCTCTAACTGTCCGTTCTCCAGTATGATGACCTTACAATCTAGAAAGGCGAGTTCACTCTCCTTAGCATCCTCGCGAGTGAAATTTATAAAAGGGTCCACCATACGTGGTGTTAAGACACATTTCAAGTATTTCACAGATGTGGTCAGCTGTTAGTTTCGTTCTCTCCCCTAGTGTGGCGTCTTTCTGTAGGCTTTCTCTTACAGCCTCCACCGCCTCTGTAATAGGGACCGACGTAAAAAGCGATGTCACATCAAACGAGACCATTGTCTCATCTGTGTCAAACTGGAGGTGTTTGATTTTATTTACAAATTCTTTTGTGTTTTCTATGTGATGGTGGGTGTTACCCACCAAAGGAGCCAGAATGGTTTTGAGGTGTTTAGCCAGGTTGTAGGTGATAGAGTCTATGCTACATACAATAGGCCGAAGTGGAAAGTTTTGTTTGTGTATTTTTGGGAGGCCATAAATACTGGGGATGGTGTCTCCTGGGTAAAGTTTGTAATATAGTGGTTTTTCAATAATGCCCTCTTTCACTAAGTTCTGAAGGAAGTCTATAATCTTTTTCCTAAACCCACTGGTAGGGTCCCTCTTCAATGGCTGGTACGTGTTGGTGTCCAAGAGTAACTGATTAACTTTGGCCTCATAGTCTGAGCTGTTGAGGATAACTGTGCATCTGCCTTTGTCAGCTGGTTTCCTCAACAGCTCAGACTATGAGGCTCCCCAGTCTCTCCTATAGTGGCCAATCTGTATATGGAGAAACTGGAGGAACAAGCCCTGGGCTCTTACCAAGGGACAGCGCCAAGCCATTGGTTTCGATATGTAGACGATACATGGGTTAAGTTAAAGAAACAGGAAGTGGAACCATTTTCAGCACACATTAACTCGGTGGACCCTTTTATAAATTTCACTCGCGAGGATGCTAAGGAGAGTGAACTCGCCTATCTAGATTGTAAGGTCATCATACTGGAGAACGGACAATTAGAGACTGAGGTCTTCAGAAAGTCCACTCACACTGACCAGTACTTGGCTTTTGATTCAAATCATCCGCTACAACACAAACTCGGGGTCATTAGAACGCTTCAACACAGAGCCCACCAGGTCCCCACTAGCTCGGAGGGAAAGAACAGAGAAACCAAACATGTTCAGAGAGCACTTTCCAGATGTGGCTACCCCAAGTGGTCTTTTACTAAAGCCCAAAGGACGAGAAAGGCCAGAGACACAGTCCAACAGACAGAAGAAAGTAGGAGGAGAGGGGTGTCCTTACCGTATGTGGCGGGAGTTTCAGAGAAACTACAAAGAATCTTTAGGCAACACAAAATCCCTGTGTATTTCAAACCTTTCAACACGTTAAGACAGAAATTAGTGCATCCCAAAGACAAAACACCCAGACACAAACAGAGCAATGTGGTGTATTCAATTAAATGTAGTGAAGAGGAGTGCACTGACCACTATATTGGAGAAACCAAACAAACTCTACAGAAACGACTTTACCAACACCGTAGAGAAAACTCTAGTGGGCCACAGTCGGCTGTTCATCTCCACCTCAAGGCCTCCAACCACACGGTGGATGACACAGAGGTTAAAATTCTGGCTCGGGAGAAGAATTGGTTTGAGAGAGGGGTGAAAGAAGCCATTTTTGTGAGGAAACAGAAACCTTCTCTTAACAGAGGAGGAGGGTTAAGATTTGTTTTGCCTCGCATCTATGACGACATCCTAAAAACAACGCCCTAACTTGGGACAAGGTCAGTGACATGCTAATGAGTTAGGAGGGGTGAGACCTGCACTCCACTTGAGCATCCCAGCAGACAATAGGTCAGTGACATGCTAAGGAGTTAGGGTCGTTAGCCTCAGCAGGGTCGTTAGACCTGCTCCCTTCTACATCAAGCAGACCGTAGATTGTTTACGAGTTAGTATCAGGATTAGGGTGTGGCTTACCACACCCATAGGTTATAAATCTCCAACGCGCGGTCCGAGAATTCATTCCCTGAAGAAGTCCCCAGGTTGAGGACGAAACGTCGGGAAAACTTGCTAAGAAGTACAGATGATGGGTGAGAAACCTTCCTTTGCTTTGACTAATCCCTGTACGACTGAGAGCTTACACAAACTTGTCTTGTTCTGTAAATAATTCTCAGCACTAATAAAGTGTAACATGGATCCAGTGAAAATGGGACAAAGACAGTGTTGTATAAACGAGAGCAAAAAGTTACAAAACAATTTCCAGAATTTTTTGAGAAAATAAACATGTGACAATTTTTGTTATCAGTGTTTGGGAGAACACCGCGTTATTCGGTTTCACAGTGGCTTTCTTATAAATGACGTCACGCATGGGTTCTGATCAGTAACCTTCATCATGTGCTTTGACATTTTATTCTCTATTTCAATGTGTTTTTACCCAAAATATGACTCGTTGGTGTCGTGTAAAAGGCTGTTCTGGTAAAACAGATGTGACAATGGCGTTAGCAGATCCTTCAGGTTCTTATTTTAAATGTTCTTGATTCACAGCTGAAGGCCTGCCATAAAATGTATTTTGTTATGTTTTTTTGTAACATGGACAAATTAACATACAGCATTCTGAAGCCCAGGCATACAAAAATTGTGTGTTTTTTATTATTCGATTTTTTTTACTTAACTTCTCTTTTAGGACCAGTGGAAACGATCCCACTCGGTGCAGAGTAGAGCCGAGTCGAGTAGGGCTAAGTAGGGCTGGTGGAAACGGTGCAGTAGAGAAACATACACTCACAGACACTAAATCTCACTTTGCTCCACGCTGCTGTATTTGTGCATTATGTTTTTGTGGAAATAAATATTATTTACGGTCTACGGTGTGAAAGTTCAAACCTCAGAGAAAAGGTCAAATCGGGACAAAAACTCAAGACGAACTTTTGCATAAACTTGAGTTTCGTTTTTTGAGAAAGAGTAAAGTTTGTCATTACCTTCTTTCCGTTGACGAAGAAGAGCAGAGTGTCAGGTTTGGGAGAAGACATGTTGAAGAGTGGACCATAGATTTACAGAATAAACACAGGAAGAATGTCGTCAAGCTGTGCACGAGCCAGTGTTCTACGCACTTCCGCCCGACCTTCAAAATAAGAGAGGTCCCAGGCATCCGGTGTGTCAGAATAAAAGCCCCAAAGAGTAAATTTTAGAGGAAAAAAGTAAAAAATCGAACGTGGCAAGTTACGTTTTTTTTCCCACCAGGTTCTTTACTTCTCAATAATTCTTATTATCTGATCATTTAAAGGAAAATAATCCACAATAAGGACTATTAAGCACACTTGGCCATAATAATTTGGCCAAAATAATTTACAAGTTTTAATTCTGTTATGTAGCTCAGTTGGTAGAGCATTGGCCTTTGAGCCAGAGGGTCGTGGGTTCGAGCCCGACCTTCACCATCAACTCCCACTGTCTGCTGTCGTTGTGTCCTTGGGCAAGACACTTAACCTCTGGGGCGGCTGTGGCTGTAAAGTACCAAACTGCTGTTGTGTCCTTAGGCAAGACACTTCACCCCCATTGCCTAGAGTCTGGGAGGGGGCCGATGGCACAGACTGGTTGCCTCGCTTCTGTCAGTGTGCCCCAGGGCAGCTGTGGCTACAGTAGTAGTTTATCACCACTGTGTTTGGAGAGAGAGAATAATGACATGTGAAGCGTCTCCGAGTGTCCATAAAACCAATGCACTATTATTATGTAACACTTAAAACTCGTTATTGACAAAGCTTTGTAAATAACATGAAAAAGTAGAGTTTGCATGTTCTTCCTGTTGCTGGAGTTAGAAAAGTGAAGATATGATAATAATCCCTCGTTCTTCCACAAGACCAAATCCAGAATCCAGAGCTCCCTGTTGTTGAATGAAAGAAGGAAAAAGATCAGTATTTCATGTCAAAAATAGTTTATTCTCATTGATATTTTGGCATATGGACAGTTTGGTCTTGAATGGTTTTGCTACTCTCCGGTCACAGAGATAAGGGCTGCCATGCATTTCACAGCCGCATACACTTAACATTAGACTTAAAATATTACAGTAAGTACATTCTGAAGAACAGTCTCCTCCCATTCCCAAAGAAAACAGTTCATTTCCACTTTTGCATTTCATAGTTGGGCTACATTTAGCAAACCAGGTCAAATAAACAGTCAAATATGAACAGGAGTAGATTAAGATTATCTTTGATCTGAAGCCATGTGCATTAAGCAGTGGGTTGCGTTGGGGAAAAAATGGCACAATTTGATTTGGCTCAACAGAGCGACTTGGCAAGACATTCAAACCACTGCTGTTATTAAAGTGCACCATGTAATCCTCTGGTGGGGTCTGTCTTAAAACACATCTGTATCTGCAAAGAGAGGCCACGGGGCAAAGTTACAGGTCAGATCTGAGGCATGCAACAACAATCTGAGTTATTTTAAAAGAGCGATACACAGGTCTGTAATGAAGCAGATATATCTTGTAGAGTGGAAAGAGTGGAATCTCCCTGGAGACATGCAGATGGCAGCACCCACAGAGAGAAGCCATAGTGCACCTTCAGGACCACAGTTCAGTGTGATCTGAGTGGATTGTTACACATGAGCATTTATCTGCAAACCAGGCACCAACAAAACAGTCTATGGTACTCAATTATTATCATCTGAAATGTATAAAGAGGCACTGTTTTGTTTTTCATTCGGGGAACTTATATAAGCACTACGTATTTCCTTAATATAACTGGCTCTCCAAGGTTTAAATATTCACAGTATAAGGCTACTTGTCTTTAGTATTATAATAAGGTGAAGTAACTTCACATGAGGCCAGAGGTGAGTAGGCCTACACTCTAGTGCTAATATATGCACGTATTTTAAGTTTAGTTTGGTTTAGGGCCCTTTTCAATACCTCTATAGATTCCCATAATGTGTTGAGTTGGGAAAAGTTTTAGTTTAGGTCAAAATACAAACGACAGGGGATGGTTAGATGGCTTCTCTGCATGTCGTATCTTCACATCTTTAAGCCACCAAATTGATAAACGTGAAATAGTGAAGTCGAGCCATAACAAAGCCCAGGGCCCACCCCATCACGCGTAACCATCCTCTTCCAGTCCTTTCTGTCTGATTCCTCTTCTCTCCTCACTTACTCCTTCATCACTGCTTTCTCTTCTTCTGCTTCAGAGACTTTCGCCTCTTCACAATCATCTCGTACAGTTTATCCATGCCCTCGTGCAGGCCCTCCCCGATGATGGCGCATGCGGGCTGGACGTGGTACGGGGTCCCTGGGTGCAGCTCCCCCAACGCAAGCTGCCTCTCGATCTCTCCCACGTCCAGAGCCTTGGGCAGGTCTTGTTTGTTGGCTATGACCAGCAGCGGTGTGCCCTGGTTCTCGGAAAAGCGCGTGATTTTGTGCAGCTCCGTGCGCGCCTCCTCCAGCCTCTCCGCGTCCACAGAGTCCACCACGTACACGATGCCGTCGGTGCACCGGCTGTACGGCTTCCACAGCGGCCGCAGCTTCTCCTGGCCCCCGACGTCCCAGAAGTGACAGCTGATGCCCCTGGAGGCCCCAGCGCCCCCCAAGCGGATCCGCTCCGTGTTGAAGCCGATGGTGGGCACCGTGTTGACGAACTCGTTGAATTTGAGTCGGTAAAGCACGGTGGTTTTACCCGCAGAGTCCAGACCGAGCATGACTATGTGCAGAGACTGGAACGAGGCCAAATTGGAGAAGCTATTCCCCATTATGGAAGAATGTGGAGATGAACATTGATTTATTGGAGCGTTATCAGTCACAAGATGGGATCCATTCCTCCTGCGCACCGTCAGTCCAAAGATAGTCCACAACCATAGACTGTAACACGCATTTGTTTTAGAGATTCATGACGCGTAAAGAGATCAGCAGAGGCAACGGCATCACCCCAGACTCACGACACAAACAGAGAGCGGGCAGAGCATCACTGCATGGATGGAGTCAGCTCAGCCACGGTCAGACACAAACACGCCTGAAGGGAACGGACGAACGGACGGGAGCAGATTCCTGCAGAGCGGAGGGCGCAGGTGCAGAGACGCGCAGGAAACAGGACTTCCTCCCGACGCATCGACGCACCGCTGCAGTAAAGGAGACGTCTGCTTGGGTTATCTGGGTTTGTTTCAAGACTGTAAATGTTCTCGATGCTCAGTCGGTAAAGCATGAGACTTTTAATCTCAGGGCCGTGGGTGAATTCCTCTATTGTGAGATCAATAAAGTTTATCTTATCTTAAATCTTTGCCTCTGTTATGCTGGGAAACGGTTCATTGCATCCATTATAGTGTAAGATATTTCCCTATAAATACACTTCAGCGCATTAAAACTCAACATTAAATCTTAAAAGTCCTGACAGTGAGTAGTTTTCAATAAGTTAGTCTTTTATTGTGAAGGGTCGTTTGGTCTAGTTTCCTCTGCGCAGACTGGTGATTTACAGCCGTGTTCTCTTACTATTGTGCAAACAGAGCAGATCTGTTTTCACAATAGAAAGAGGATCCAGGTTTTATTAGATCCACAACTTGAGTCTCTCTGAAATACCTCAGTCCTGATTCTGCTGCTTCTCCCTGCGTTGACTTCTACTTGTCTCTCCCTGCTGTATACTCTTAAACCCTGCTGTTACCTTCCTGTTGACCTGCAAAGGAAAAACAAACGCTATAGTTTTACTTTTTTAATGTTGAATAATGTTAGTGTGCAGCACAGTTACTCACAACAAAAGCAGCAAATGTTTACATAAAAACATACATTCAGAATGATTAGTTTTCATCTTAACACAGACACAATAATTTAATCCATTTTAACACAAACAAATACTTGGTATTGCTGGCGTTTTGTGCTTTTGATAGCTTTAAATTTAAATTTGAAAAAGGCCAATGCGTAGACTTTATACAAACATCCATCCGGCTAACAAACACATTTCCCCAGTTCTCCAAACACCATGTTATTACAAACCTCACATACATTGCATTAGTGCGAAAGCTGCCATTCACAAATGAACTTCACAAACTGGAAGGTTGAGAACAGCTGGCAGTGTTGATATGTAGTGCTTTCATTCTGTCAGACCCTGATCTAACCCTGTGCACGAGGAACAAAAACATACAACAGGAAATAAAACGCACACAGTTAAAACCATTGAGCAGAAAGATCTTTGGAAACACAAAGAAATAACCACTGAATTATACATGTTCACATTTACAAAAGGCTTATTCATCTATAGAGGAATCTGTTATATATTTCTTATGTTCTGTCTTCATGAGCTCCTCAGCCTGTCATCTATAAATTATAAAGTGGTTTTGCACACATCCAAATGTTAATACATGTCGTGACTAAACGTACAATCGTCAAACGTCCCACGTGACAGCAGTAAAAGTGTGTTCCTCAGTTTCATCTTTACATCTATATTTACAAACATATCTATTCAATATCTCAATATTCATATTACATCAATATACAGGAATACATGATACACATCCCACGTGGTAAAGAAAATACATTCCATCACGTGGTGAGGACACACATACACACGCTCTGCCATGATGTCTCTGTCCACAAGGGGGCAGCCTCCGGAGTCGCAGTACTTTACAAAAGGCTGGAGAAGTTTCACTTTTCACTCTCACTCAACTAAAGGAGTTCAAAAATGCACAGATGACAAATGAGAACACGGCGACCTCACACACGGCTAAACAAAAACAAATCCATTCTGCACCGACCTCTGCAGTGGCCGAGCTTCACACAAAACAAACTAGTGTTAGGCTACATCTAAAATACATGACAACACTGAGGAGTGTGTAGGAATCATCAGTTGTGTGCTTGTGTAAGTGCAGTGTGTGTGTCTCAGAGCATCCCATCCAGGTTCTCCTCTGCGCTCTGCTTGTCCTTACTGCTGCTGTCTGTCGGGTTGTACTTGTTGTGGAAGTCTCTCAGGATGGTCACAACGTCATGGTGACCAAAGTGCACCGCCTCGTCCATCGGAGTGTTGCCCCACCTGGAACAAGCACACAGTGAGGAGCCAGAGGGAGGAGCCAGAGGGAGGAGCCAGAGGGAGGAGCCAGAGGGAGGAGTCAGAGGGAGGAGTCAGAGTGAGGAGTCAGAGGGAGGAGTCAGAGGGAGGAGTCAGAGGGAGGAGTCAGAGGGAGGAGTCAGAGTGAGGAGTCAGAGGGAGGAGTCAGAGTGAGGAGTCAGAGTGAGGAGTCAGAGTGAGGAGTCAGAGGGAGGAGTCAGAGGGAGGAGTCAGAGTGAGGAGTCAGAGGGAGGAGCCAGAGTGAGGAGTCAGAGGGAGGAGTCAGAGTGAGGAGTCAGAGGGAGGAGCCAGAGTGAGGAGTCAGAGGGAGGAGTCAGAGGGAGGAGTCAGAGTGAGGAGTCAGAGGGAGGAGTCAGAGGGAGGAGTCAGAGGGAGGAGCCAGAAGCCCAGTCCCAATACTCGCACTTCCACCCTCGCGCCCCTCATTTGCGCGTTCTTTGGCCCCGCCCCCTTTGCGCCCCTGATCCACACTTCGCCGTAGCCTGCATCTATGCGGACTCTGGCGAAGGATATTGCCCATAATTCTTTGCGGTACACACCAAAACGCCGGGAAAATGCATTTCAATCTAAGTTTTGAATTATATGCTGTATGTGTGTAAATACATTTTGCTATGTTCCTTGGATAGAAGCATAAACGTCTAATTGATGAATTCTATGCAAACAATAATTACTTTTTTAATCCAAGCTTTCATTTGATATTCAATTTAAACTTTACACTTCTACAATAAACTTTGGATGTATAAAAACAGTTAGTGACCCACATTTAACTTAAAATTATACAGCTATCTCAAATTACGAATAACCAATATACATGTATTTTAACGTGTGTGGAGCAACTCATTTTGTTTCTCACAGGGTCTGACAAAATGACCTTAAAATGTATAAAGTTTAGGTCTGAAAATGACCATCTCCTGACGAGTCGATGACGTATCCTGCACTCAGTGAGCACTGTCCCAATTCCACTTCCGCTGCACACTCAAACCCTTGTGTGCACTTCAAACAAATGCACACTTCGTAGAGGAGGGTAGGGTGCAGTGTGGGTATTGGGATTGGGCCAGAGTGAGGAGCCAGAGGGAGGAGCCAGAGGGAGGAGCCAGAGGGAGGAGCCAGAGGGAGGAGCCAGAGTGAGGAGCCAGAGTGAGGAGCCAGAGGGAGGAGCCAGAGTGAGGAGCCAGAGTGAGGAGCCAGAGGGAGGAGCCAGAGTGAGGAGCCAGAGTGAGGAGCCAGAGGGAGGAGCCAGAGGGAGGAGCCAGAGTGAGGAGCCAGAGGGAGGAGCCAGAGTGAGGAGCCAGAGTGAGGAGTCAGAGGGAGGAGCCAGAGGGAGGAGCCAGAGTGAGGAGCCAGAGTGAGGAGTCAGAGGGAGGAGCCAGAGGGAGGAGCCAGAGGGAGGAGCCAGAGTGAGGAGTCAGAGGGAGGAGTCAGAGTGAGGAGTCAGAGTGAGGAGCCAGAGGGAGGAGCCAGAGTGAGGAGCCAGAGGGAGGAGCCAGAGGGAGGAGTCAGAGGGAGGAGCCAGAGGGAGGAGCCAGAGGGAGGAGTCAGAGGGAGGAGCCAGAGGGAGGAGCCAGAGGGAGGAGCCAGAGTGAGGAGTCAGAGGGAGGAGTCAGAGTGAGGAGTCAGAGGGAGGAGCCAGAGTGAGGAGTCAGAGTGAGGAGCCAGAGTGAGGAGTCAGAGGGAGGAGTCAGAGGGATGAGTCAGAGGGAGGAGCCAGAGGGAGGAGCCAGAGTGAGGAGTCAGAGGGAGGAGCCAGAGTGAGGAGCCAGAGGGAGGAGCCAGAGTGAGGAGTCAGAGGGAGGAGCCAGAGTGAGGAGTCAGAGGGAGGAGCCAGAGTGAGGAGCCAGAGTGAGGAGTCAGAGGGAGGAGCCAGAGTGAGGAGTCAGAGGGAGGAGTCAGAGGGAGGAGTCAGAGGGAGGAGCCAGAGTGAGGAGTCAGAGGGAGGAGCCAGAGGGAGGAGCCAGAGTGAGGAGTCAGAGGGAGGAGTCAGAGTGAGGAGTCAGAGGGAGGAGCCAGAGTGAGGAGTCAGAGTGAGGAGTCAGAGTGAGGAGTCAGAGGGAGGAGCCAGAGGGAGGAGCCAGAGTGAGGAGTCAGAGGGAGGAGCCAGAGTGAGGAGTCAGAGGGAGGAGCCAGAGTGAGGAGTCAGAGGGAGGAGTCAGAGGGAGGAGTCAGAGGGAGGAGCCAGAGGGAGGAGTCAGAGGGAGGAGCCAGAGTGAGGAGTCAGAGGGAGGAGCCAGAGTGAGGAGTCAGAGGGAGGAGCCAGAGTGAGGAGTCAGAGGGAGGAGCCAGAGTGAGGAGTCAGAGGGAGGAGTCAGAGGGAGGAGTCAGAGGGAGGAGCCAGAGTGAGGAGTCAGAGGGAGGAGCCAGAGGGAGGAGCCAGAGTGAGGAGTCAGAGTGAGGAGTCAGAGGGAGGAGCCAGAGTGAGGAGTCAGAGGGAGGAGCCAGAGGGAGGAGCCAGAGTGAGGAGTCAGAGTGAGGAGTCAGAGGGAGGAGCCAGAGTGAGGAGTCAGAGGGAGGAGCCAGAGTGAGGAGCCAGAGTGAGGAGCCAGAGGGAGGAGCCAGAGGGAGGAGCCAGAGGGAGGAGCCAGAGGGAAGAGTCAGAGGGAGGAGCCAGAGGGAGGAGCCAGAGGGAGGAGCCAGAGGGAGGAGCCAGAGTGAGGAGTCAGAGGGAGGAGCCAGAGTGAGGAGTCAGAGGGAGGAGCCAGAGGGAGGAGCCAGAGTGAGGAGTCAGAGGGAGGAGCCAGAGTGAGGAGTCAGAGGGAGGAGTCAGAGGGAGGAGTCAGAGTGAGGAGTCAGAGGGAGGAGCCAGAGTGAGGAGCCAGAGTGAGGAGCCAGAGGGAGGAGTCAGAGGGAGGAGTCAGAGTGAGGAGTCAGAGGGAGGAGTCAGAGGGAGGAGCCAGAGTGAGGAGCCAGAGGGAGGAGTCAGAGGGAGGAGTCAGAGTGAGGAGTCAGAGGGAGGAGCCAGAGGGAGGAGCCAGAGTGAGGAGTCAGAGGGAGGAGCCAGAGGGAGGAGCCAGAGGGAGGAGTCAGAGGGAGGAGTCAGAGTGAGGAGTAAGAGGGAGGAGTCAGAGGGAGGAGCCAGAGGGAGGAGTCAGAGGGAGGAGTCAGAGGGAGGAGCCAGAGTGAGGAGCCAGAGGGAGGAGTCAGAGGGAGGAGTCAGAGGGAGGAGCCAGAGGGAGGAGCCAGAGGGAGGAGTCAGAGGGAGGAGCCAGAGTGAGGAGCCAGAGTGAGGAGTCAGAGGGAGGAGTCAGAGGGAGGAGTCAGAGTGAGGAGCCAGAGTGAGGAGCCAGAGGGAGGAGTCAGAGTGAGGAGCCAGAGTGAGGAGCCAGAGGGAGGAGCCAGAGGGAGGAGCCAGAGGGAGGTCCGCCTGTGTCTGTGTGAGATGGACAGCGTAGGAACATAAGTCATAAAAGCAGAACCAACCTGTCTTTGGGCACAGGGTTGACCTTACAGGCCTCTAACAGGAAGCGCACAACCTCTCCATGACCTGCAACACACATGTTCAGAGTGAGCTAACACATGTTCAGAGTGAGCTAACACATGTTCAGAGTGAGCTAACACATGTTCAGAGTGAGCTAACACATGTTCAGAGTGAGCTCACACATGTTCAGAGTGAGCTAACACATGTTCAGAGTGAGTTACACACACATGTTCAGAGTGAGCTAACACATGTTCAGAGTGAGCTAACACATGTTCAGAGTGAGCTAACACATGTTCAGAGTGAGTTACACATGTTCAGAGTGAGTTACACATGTTCAGAGTGAGTTACACATGTTCAGAGTGAGTTACACATGTTCAGAGTGAGCTCACACATGTTCAGAGTGAGCTAACACATGTTCAGAGTGAGTTACACACACATGTTCAGAGTGAGCTAACACACATGTTCAGAGTGAGCTAACACATGTTCAGAGTGAGCTCACACATGTTCAGAGTGAGCTCACACATGTTCAGAGTGAGCTAACACATGTTCAGAGTGAGCTAACACATGTTCAGAGTGAGTTACACACACATGTTCAGAGTGAGCTAACACATGTTCAGAGTGAGCTAACACATGTTCAGAGTGAGCTCACACATGTTCAGAGTGAGCTAACACATGTTCAGAGTGAGCTCACACATGTTCAGAGTGAGCTAACACATGTTCAGAGTGAGCTCACACATGTTCAGAGTGAGCTCACACATGTTCAGAGTGAGCTAACACATGTTCAGAGTGAGCTAACACATGTTCAGAGTGAGCTAACACATGTTCAGAGTGAGCTCACACATGTTCAGAGTGAGCTCACACATGTTCAGAGTGAGCTAACACATGTTCAGAGTGAGCTAACACATGTTCAGAGTGAGCTAACACATGTTCAGAGTGAGCTAACACATGTTCAGAGTGAGCTAACACATATAAGACTATTACTATGTGGCTTTGAGTAACTGTTTTATCCGCATCATGTGCTACGTACATGTGACGTATGGCTGTACTTAATACATGAAAAATACATTAACCTTTTATATCATTATTTATTTATTTTGGGAACAACAGAAAGACAATTGTATCTGGATTATGACACTGTACCTTCAGCAGCAGCCACATGAAGAGCTGTCCTGGAGTCGTAGTCTCTCTGCTCCATGTCCATGGAGGACAGAGCAAACCTGCAGCACCACAAACAGATCATCACACACTGCACTAACTCTCTGTTACCCACAGAAGCAAGAGCAAACCTTCTCAGAGCAGACACATCCCCAGTGTAGGCAGCGAACAGCAGGTTTATAACAGACTTCACCTAAGACCAGATCAAAGAGGACAACTGCTCAATACACAAGACCAATGTTTTATATTCTCTAAATCTGCAATAACAACTTGAGAGCAGGACATTTAGATGTTTTCCTAAAATGACTCTCACCCTCTGGTCTCCTCCCTCTCGACGAGGATCCAGCTTCTTTGCAAAGTGCCTCAGATTGTCATAGTTATGGAAGTTACAGAGAGACACCAGATCCTAAAAGTAGAAAATAGATGTATATATATGTAAATATAAATACAGACACGTGACTTAAATGAATACTTATGAACTATGCTGACCACACAGTCTTATATCTATAATAAAAATGTCTTTACCGTGCAGAACTGGATGCCTCTCACACTATTGCCCAGTTTGTCCAGAGGTGGAGACCAGCACATGATGCCCATGACGTTTGGAACTACCAGCAGAATGCCACCAGCCACCCCGGATTTAGCCGGCAGCCCGACCTGTGGGAGGGGCCATATGATTCACTGCTGTCACTGCAACAACCACACTCAGGACCAAGTCACTTACGTGAAAAGCAAACTGCCCTGAGAAGTCGTACATGCCGCAGGAATGCATCAGGCTCAAAGTATTCCTCACCGCCTCCGGGCTCAGCACACGCTCTCCTGTGATTGGACAGAAGCCCCCGTTGGCCAGTGTGGCGGCCATGACACTAGCGCTCTCACAGGTCACCTCGATGGAGCAAAGCTGAGGGCGACACATACACTGCATAAGTACAGCCACAACTGAAGAGTATAGACTGAAACCAGGTCTGAAAGGTTTACTTGGAAATAGAAGTCCAGAATCGATGTCATGTCTGTTCCCTCTGGAAAACACTGTAAAAACACGGTATTAGTATATAAGTATATATAGTATATACGTGTACAAGTGTTACACAAACTGTGGATACATCATTAACCCTTAAATGTTCACTACTTTTTTATCATTGGCCTTTACAAAATGTGTGAGATGCAGTTTGAAGTAAATAGAGCTGCAACTAACGATTATTTTGTAACCGATTAATCTATCGATTTACGATTAATCGAGTAATCGCTTGGCTGTGAATTGTGTAGAAAAAAAATATTTTTTCATCACAAAAAGCTAAAGTGGCAACACTCGAGGACGTATTGAGGCGTAAACTTAAAGTAAATGTTTGTAACAGGCTCTTTGTGCTAATTCTGCTCTGATTGGATGAGACAGACAGATATTCATGAAATTATAAAAACAAAGTCGGTTTTAATCAAAAATACTACATTTTCATGTCATTTTTGCTCTGTTTGAGTCCGTGTGAACCAGAAAACGATTAATCGATTACTAAAATAGTTGTCGACTATTTCAATAATCGATTAGTCGTCGATTAATCGATTAGTTGTTTCAGCCCTAGAAGTAAAACATAGTAAAGTAGTTTTCAGTTCCAAGCTTCAGGTCGATAAAGTGACTCAAAAAGGATCCAACAAATAGTTGAAGAAACCATTAAAGGGTCGAGACTCGTGCAGTAGTTTGTTACCTTCTTCTCTTTCAGGTAGTAGCCGATAGCAAAGTTTCTGTCTCCAGACTCTCTCTCTGACTGGAACCTGTTACAGAAAAGAACTCACAATGACCCCACTGTCCAGAGACCCCACACAGACTCCACAGACTCCAGACTCCACACAGACCCTACACAGACTCCACACAGACCCTACACAGACCCCACACAGACCCCACACAGACTCCACAGACCCCACACAGACCCCACACAGACTCCACAGACCCCACACAGACTCCACAGACTCCACACAGACTCCACAGACTCCACACAGACTCCACAGACTCCACACAGACCCCACACAGACTCCACACAGACCCCACACAGACCCCACACAGACTCCACAGACCCCACACAGACCCCACACAGACTCCACAGACCCCACAGACTCCACACAGACTCCACACAGACCCCACACAGACCCCACACAGACTCCACACAGACCCCACACAGACCCCACACAGACCCCACACAGACTCCACACAGACCCCACAGACCCCACACAGACCCCACACAGACCCCACACAGACTCCACAGACCCCACACAGACTCCACACAGACCCCACAGAGACTCAACACAGACTCAACACAGACCCCACAGACCCCACAGACCCCACAGACCCCACACAGACCCCACACAGACTCCACAGACCCCACACAGACCCCACACAGACTCCACAGACCCCACACAGACTCCACACAGACCCCACAGAGACTCAACACAGACTCAACACAGACCCCACGGACTCCACACAGACCCCACACAGACTCCACAGACTCCACACAGACCCCACACAGACCCTACACAGACCCCACACAGACCCTACACAGACTCCACAGACCCCACACAGACCCCACACAGACCCCTCAGAGACTCAACACAGACTCCACACAGACCCCACACAGACTCCACAGACTCCACACAGACCCCACACAGACCCTACACAGACCCCACACAGACCCCACACAGACTCCACAGACCCTACACAGACCCCACACAGACTCCACAGACTCCACACAGACCCCACACAGACCCCACACAGACTCCACAGACCCCACACAGACCCCACACAGACCCCACACAGACTCCACACAGACCCCACAGACCCCACACAGACCCCACACAGACCCCACACAGACTCCACAGACCCCACACAGACTCCACACAGACCCCACAGAGACTCAACACAGACTCAACACAGACCCCACAGACCCCACAGACCCCACAGACCCCACACAGACCCCACACAGACTCCACAGACCCCACACAGACCCCACACAGACTCCACAGACCCCACACAGACTCCACACAGACCCCACAGAGACTCAACACAGACTCAACACAGACCCCACGGACTCCACACAGACCCCACACAGACTCCACAGACTCCACACAGACCCCACACAGACCCTACACAGACCCCACACAGACCCTACACAGACTCCACAGACCCCACACAGACCCCACACAGACCCCTCAGAGACTCAACACAGACTCCACACAGACCCCACACAGACTCCACAGACTCCACACAGACCCCACACAGACCCTACACAGACCCCACACAGACCCTACACAGACTCCACAGACCCCACACAGACCCCACACAGACCCCTCAGAGACTCAACACAGACTCCACACAGACCCCACACAGACTCCACAGACTCAACACAGAGACCCCACACAGACCCCACACAGACTCCACAGACCCCACAGAAACCCCACACAGACCCCACACAGACCCCACAGAGACCCCACACAGACCCCACACAGACCCCACACAGACCCCACACAGACCCCACAGAGACCCCACACAGACTCACGTGGCATTGCTGAAGCCCACGTACTCGTTTCCAGCCAGTTTGTTCATGAAGTTCATAACCTGTGAAATATAAACACAAAACACTGTCAGAGCCTTTGTTCTGCTGTATAATTTATCACTATTATAACGTTTAAAGAGACATTACTCACATAATCAAACTTCTCAGCGTTACTGGCCCCTTGCTGAAATACAAACAGAAGATTAGTGTTATAAGCCGCATGATATTCTTTTAGTCAAACTAGCACAAGCACTAAGTCTAGTCAGTCTATGTAATCACAGATCTACAAACAGAGACTTATATTGACACCATTACAGATTTTCAAACAGTTATATTTAGATCAACGTAAAGACCATTAATAAACCCATTCATGAAACTGGATGGATTAGAATTAAAAGGTGTGCTGTCTGAAGATGAAGAGGTGAGATTGAAATGTTAATACCTATAAGAAATACAAAACAAATCAGAAAGAATCAAGTGTGGACTATCCTCATTAGAGTGGAGGACTTAGGTCAACGGTGAACTCAAGATATATTATATACAGAAGAGTAAACACTCAACTTCTTGCATTTTTCTTTTAGAAATGTAACAAAGACAACAAATAATGACATTAAATAGTAGAAATAAAACATCTAAAACATTGTTAGAATAACTTCTGTCTTAATACATGAACTTTAATGAAAATTAGACTGTGTCGTTACAACACGGGTCAAATCCAATTAGGAAAAATGAAGCATGGTTTTGAAGCTGCTTTGAGTTGAGTGCACTGTTTATGTCCATAAACAGTATTGGACAATGCAAGTTATTAAGGCTAAAGTTGGTTACAGTCCAGACCAAAGAGGGAAAAGGATTAAAAAAGGAAATTACCAACGTCATTGACCTGTTGATGTGGTCATAATTTCCCACAGATCCTAATGCTGGAAAATATGCAACAACACATCAAACCACACAACGAGCCTCAAAAGTACAACAGAAACAGGAAAGGCTTGAAAAGAGCATGGGCACATGCACTGAGCCCTGAGGGACGCCACGCTTCCAACACGTTTAAATACTGCATTCACTTCTCAGAAACAGACCTGTGCAGGAAAGTTGAAGAAGTCTATTTGTAAAACATGCATTTCTATTTTAAAACAAACGAGTGTACTTGAAATCTGTTTTGTAGTTCTACGAAATGTACAAAAAACAAAAAGATTCCCGTCACTACTGTAATTTAGAACAGTTCAGTCATAATCAAATGATGTCAGCGGGTGGCGCTGTTGTATAAAAATAATTATAAAACAGAATAGGTTTGAAGGACGTGCAGGTATCAGATTTGTCTAATCTGTAAATGTATTTGACCGGACGTCGCCTCCGCCCACGCCGCTCTCAGCCGCACAAATCCCACGATTATCTATGGGCCTTAATCTGCATTCACTAATCTGCATCAAACAAGTTTTATTTCACATCAAGTTTGTCTAAGTCACCAGTCGGCACATATCCAAAATGCACAATCCTTTATGCAGTTGTTTTCTCAAACTCAAAGATTCTATTTGGATCCAAAACACAAAGACACATACCTTAATGAGAGAGGTACAGACGATAGCTCCAGCATTAACCATCGGGTTGTGTGGCTTGTCTGTGGAGGTAAAGGGCAGTCAATCATTCACTATTCATGTTATATAATTTAATTAAAGTGAATATACTGCAGATAAAGCATGAAAACTGACCATCTTCATCAAGGAAGAGCTTGTTGAAGCGCAGACCACTGGGCTCTTTGCCGATGAAGCGGTGGACATACTCTGTGCCGTGGTCGTGGACGGCGATGGCGTATTTCAGAGGCTTCACACACGACTGAAGACAGAAGGGAACTTTGGTGTCTCCAACTGTGTGTCTAGACGAAACATAAACCAAAGTATTAACAGTGGAATTAATCAAACCTTTACCAACCCCCCACCAGGTATGTTTAAATAAACATGGGCTATACACATGACTGAAAATATCCAGAAGGCAAGATATTAGAGAATTATGGCATCAGATTACCACTGATTGGGACATATTTGTTCCAACGAACCCTCTGTGTGGAGAATGTGAAAGTGAAAGTACCTCTGTCCGTCCACAGTGCACAGAGCCACAGCCCACAGGTCCGAGCTGAAGCGGGCCAACTGGGGGATGTAGTCGGCCACCTGCAGACAGAGAGGTGTGAGATGTCTCTGGAGACACATGTGTGTGATGTACACCTGTCCCACCTGTCCTCCAGACATCGCTTTGGCGTTGTCATATAGTTCATCAATGTGGTTACAGAAAGGCAGGAAGTCTGGAATGACAAACTTCTTCCTAAAGGCTTGGGTGAGCAGCACAATGTTGCTCTGAACACATCTAAAAGAAAAGATACATTAACATCAGGGATTACCAGGAAAAACTCCATTCAAGAGAAACCATGAACACAATTATATGAGATCTTAAAACACGCTTGAGGAAATGTTTAAGTTTATTTTTTAAACTTTAAACTGTCATTATGAGAAGAATGCAGATGGGTGAACGCACTTCTTGAAGAGGTGGCGGTCCAGAGTTCCATCCGACGTGGTCTTCACCGTCAGCTTGAGCATCTCCATACATTCTTTGAGTCGGGGGTCTCCGGTCCGCAGCCCCGTGGATTTAAGAGCCTGCACACAACAGCAAGTTCAGCTTGTCTTCAGAGCAGGGGTGTCAAAGTCAAGGTCCGGGAGCCAGATCCGGCCCACGGATGAATCATCTTGGCCCCGGGATGATATTTGATTATTATTAAAACCGGTAGAACATATTGGATTATTGTTTCGTTCAGAACGTATGTTTTCACTTTGAAGGAAGTTTATTTTTGTCTGTGGGCTGTTGAAAAATGTTTTGAGTAAGTAATATTTATTCATATCGCGCCTTTTTTTTTTCTTTTCTTTTTTTTTTCAATTTTTTTTTTAATCAATACTTAATATATGGCTACATTACGCATCTCCATTCCATTTATCATGAAATAAAGTGTATTTTTTCACTTAAATTTTTTCTTTTATTTATGGCATAAATTGGCATATGGTATATTTCTGACCAATATATCGATAATTGTCATACTGTGATAAAATAGTTATCGTGATATCATTGTTATCGTGAGCCTTGTATCGTGTATCGTATCGTGAGGTACCCTTAGGTTCTCACCCCTACTCACAGTGGTGAACTTGTGAGCGGGGATCTTCTCCTGTCCTTCAGCGATGGTGTAGAAGAGCAGGTCCTCCAGACTGGGCAGGATCCCGGCCTTTCTTCTCCTGCACAGCACACACAGACATACAGTGAGTGAGATGGAGCAGACATGGAGGTTTCTCACATGTAAGGTCCTGCTTCACTCAAACACACAGATAATGGACTTTCAAACGTCTTTGAGGGGGTGGAATCATAATCCTATCGGGGTTTGTATGTTATTCTTGAGGGTTATTGTTTTCATGTGATTGTTTCTTACTCACTTATGTATTGAGTGGGATCTTTTTAACTTTCTAGAGTAGGTTAGATCTGCAATGACATGTACGCCTGACCACATCCAGATCGGACAAAGGCAAGACGTCTACCATTTGAGAATTACCGAGGGGAAAAGACAGCTGCACTGGAACTACTAGATTAAAAATGGGGAGAGGGAGGCTCACTCATAGTTCCCTAACCCAGGCAGAAGATTAGATTTTTAATATGCATCCAATAAAATAGTTTGAAGTTTGTGTGTATTGTGAGAGGGGGCAGGGGTCATATCAAAGTTTACTAACCTCTAATGAAACCTTTCCAATCGCAGATATACTGAACACCTGTGTTTATGATTATTTTGATGTGTGTGAAATAAATAATCTCAAACTATGATTCCTCTGGACTCACCACCTGCAGGAGGATCAGTGAGGGGCTGGTGCTGTGTGCACTGCCCTGACCCAGAAATGGATTAAGGGGAAGAATATGGATGGATGATTCCAAAGAAGTGAGTTGATCTTTTAGTGTGAGGACGTTTCACTGTTATCAACACAAAGCTGCTGAGGACTCCTTCGTGAAGGAGTCCTCAGCAGCTTCACTCAGAGAAGTCATAACACTAGAACTCCCAGAGCAGTCATTTTGACGGCATTTAGTTTTGAACGCGCTGTCAGCTACATTAGCATTAGCATAGTCACTATTGATCAAATTGTTTTTTCCTGTATTTCAGTTACATTCAACAGTTTTTTGCACACGTTTGAAAAGTGAATGAAGGTAAAACCTTTGTGCACTAACTCACTTTTTTGGGCTAATTTCTCAGAATTCTATTTGTTTGAACAAAGGCAGTCAAATTGACGGCTCTGGGAGTTGTGGTAGTTTCATCATTCTGGGAGTTCTAGTGTTAAGGAGGAGGTTAGTGCTCTGGAGGCTCGACTGTTAAAGAAGAAAGGCCTTACACTCACACTTACCTGCTGCTATGCATTATGGGACACATCCTCTACAGTAATTACACGGATAGATCGTTAAAGAGTCAGACGGAGCAGGTCCCACTCTGGAAATGAAGAGTCTGTAGCCTCCAGCTCCATCAGAATCTCACACTGTTATTGTGGCGCAGTTACATGCGGCTAACATGGCCACACAGACAACCATTCACTCCAGGGTTTCAGGAAAACATAGACATGCATCGTTTTGACACGTCCCCAAACTGTCCCTAGCTATTGTTCATGTGTGTTTGATTCTCAGATCCGAGTTAAGCCTAATCCTGATGGTTCAGGGCTATACAAGAATACAATAAATTGAATTGAATCTATGTTTTTGAGTCTTATTACTGACTATTTTCTGGTTGAATGTGGTTCTGATTAATGATTCAGTGGAGCAGTCGGATGGGAGCTGAGGGCTGGGACAGGAGGTGCAGCTGCCGGGGGGGGTGGGGGGGGGGTTAAAGGTGAAGCAGAAGCTCTGGACTGGAGAGAGAAAAGCCAGTCTCAGGGAGGTGTCAGCGCAAACATCTACTGGAGACATCTAGAACTACTGAGAAACCAAAGCATACTTACAACAAAGGCAAACCAACAACAGCAAGAGAACACAGGAATAAACGCACATTAGTGAGAGGTACACACATCACTCCCGACAGAGCTACACACATCACTCCCGACAGAGCTACACACATCACTCCCGACAGAGGTACACACATCACTCCCGACAGAGCTACACACATCACTCCCGACAGAGCTACACACATCACTCCCGACAGAGCTACACACATCACTCCCGACAGAGGTACACACATCACTCCCGACAGAGGTACACACATCACTCCCGACAGAGCTACACACATCACTCACTCCCGACAGAGCTACACACATCACTCCCGACAGAGCTACACACATCACTCCCGACAGAGGTACACACATCACTCCCGACAGAGGTACACACATCACTCCCGACAGAGCTACACACATCACTCCCGACAGAGCTACACACATCACTCCCGACAGAGGTACACACATCACTCCCGACAGAGCTACACACATCACTCCCGACAGAGCTACACACATCACTCCCGACAGAGCTACACACAGTGCTCAGCAACTTAAGCGGTGTCTGTGCACAATCTTCCTGTAAGAATGTAAATCATCATAAGTTATTTACATTAATAACATGCAGTGACTAGATACAGATTATATGTTTTCTAAAATAACATAAAACATTGTGTCACAAAATCTGTCCAGAATCAAGTCAAAACTGTTTCAGAATCCATGTCGTCAGCTCCTGAATGAGTCTGGTTTGACTAAAGTGGCTCTTTTTTCCACCCCCCTGGATGAGAGCGTCGTGAGTGAGCGAGTAAATACCATGTGCATGAACCATGTGTGTCCTTGTGCTGACATTAATTACGCCGTTTATGATAATTAACATGACACTATGTTACGGCCACTCGCTGAAGTAGGAGTTCCCATCAGCGGCGTGACAGGATTGTGCTGACATGTGTTTAACTGTGTGTGAAGAGTTTTAAAGATGTCAAGGCGGCAGCTCGCGGGGATGTGGTGCTGTGTGTGGTGTTGTGTTGCCAAAGCTCAGCCTGTTCTGACTCACGAGGCTGCAGCGGCTGGATCTGTGCCAGCAGCTTCTCATGTGGAACCACTGCAAAATGTGACGGGAGGGAAGCTGAGATTTGAGCATTATCCAGATTAAGAAAACAGATATTTAAAACCAGCATTGTGATATTTTGTACATGCAATTACATCGAAACAGTAGAGCAAAGTGTTGTGATATTTCATTATATAATTATCAGTTTCACTTTTGTGTTTTGTCTAAATTTACTCTGGTTATTCACATCTGAGGTTTGTGTTACTAACAGAGGTCTGTTGCATTTGAATGATTTAAACTAAAGTTCATGTGAGAAGTCAGACAATAATTATGTCTTCTGTCCTGAATGTTCAAGGATAAAGTTTTTGCACTTCAGATAATGTGCAGACCATAATCTTCTTATTTTTCTCCATGTTTGTAATGTCTTTCAATAATATGAGAGACACGAATTGCGATAATATTGAATTGTGGCCCAAATATTGTCACATTTTTGCCAACCACTATTTGAAACAGTCCACAGCCCCAGACCTGTGTGGACTCTAGGCTCCTCGTCACAGCTCATGGAGAGCCATTCCTGACAGCTACATAATACAGTTATTACAGCGTCCATGTGAGGAGGCTCTTTCTGCTGGAATAAAAACAGCAGTTAGGTAATAAAGCTCTGTTGGTGAAAACATGACAGGGTAGAATGGATGAGCCAGAGCTGAGCCTACGTCAGACTGTGTACTGAGTCCTGTCCTGAGTCCTGTCCTGAGTCCTGTCCTGAGTCCTGTCCTGAGTCCTGTCCTGAGTCCTGTCCTGAGTCCTGTCCTGAGTCCTGTCCAGAGTCCTGTCCTGAGTCCTGTCCAGAGTCCTGCCCAGAGTCCTGTCCAGAGTCCTGTCCAGAGTCCTGTCCAGAGTCCTGTCCTGAGTCCTGTCCAGAGTCCTGTCCAGAGTCCTGTCCTGAGTCCTGTCCTGAGTCCTGTCCTGAGTCCTGTCCTGAGTCCTGTCCTGAGTCCTGTCCAGAGTCCTGTCCAGAGTCCTGTCCAGAGTCCTGTCCAGAGTCCTGTCCAGAGTCCTGTCCAGAGTCCTGTCCTGAGTCCTGTCCAGAGTCCTGTCCAGAGTCCTGTCCAGAGTCCTGTCCAGAGTCCTGTCCAGAGTCCTGTCCTGAGTCCTGTCCAGAGTCCTGCCCAGAGTCCTGTCCAGAGTCCTGCCCAGAGTCCTGTCCAGAGTCCTGTCCAGAGTCCTGTCCAGAGTGCTGTCCAGAGTCCTGTCCAGAGTCCTGTCCTGAGTCCTGTCCAGAGTCCTGTCCTGAGTCCTGTCCTGAGTCCTGTCCAGAGTCCTGTCCAGAGTGCTGTCCAGAGTCCTGTCCTGAGTCCTGTCCTGAGTCCTGTCCTGAGTCCTGTCCTGAGTCCTGTCCTGAGTCCAGTCCTGAGTCCTGTCCTGAGTCCTGTCCAGAGACCTGTCCTGAGTCCTGTCCTGAGTCCTGTCCAGAGTCCTGTCCTGAGTCCTGTCCTGAGTCCTGTCCTGAGTCCAGTCCTGAGTCCTGTCCTGAGTCCTGTCCAGAGTCCTGTCCTGAGTCCTGTCCTGAGTCCAGTCCTGAGTCCTGTCCTGAGTCCTGTCCTGAGTCCTGTCCTGAGTCCTGTCCTGAGTCCTGTCCTGAGTCCTGTCCTGAGTCCTGTCCTGAGTCCTGTCCTGAGTCCAGTCCTGAGTCCTGTCCAGAGTCCTGTCCAGAGTCCTGTCCTGAGTCCTGTCCTGAGTCCAGTCCTGAGTCCTGTCCTGAGTCCAGTCCTGAGTCCTGTCCAGAGTCCTGTCCAGAGTCCTGTCCTGAGTCCTGTCCTGAGTCCAGTCCTGAGTCCTGTCCTGAGTCCTGTCCTGAGTCCTGTCCAGAGTCCTGTCCTGAGTCCTGTCCTGAGTCCAGTCCTGAGTCCTGTCCTGAGTCCTGTCCTGAGTCCTGTCCTGAGTCCAGTCCTGAGTCCTGTCCTGAGTCCTGTCCAGAGTCCTGTCCAGAGTCCTGTCCTGAGTCCTGTCCTGAGTCCAGTCCTGAGTCCTGTCCTGAGTCCTGTCCTGAGTCCTGTCCTGAGTCCTGTCCTGAGTCCTGTCCTGAGTCCTGTCCTGAGTCCTGTCCTGAGTCCAGTCCTGAGTCCTGTCCAGAGTCCTGTCCAGAGTCCTGTCCTGAGTCCTGTC
>OZ035844.1:961373-981373 GCA_964034765.1 Knipowitschia caucasica | reverse complement strand
AGATTGTATGATTGTATCAAAATGGCAGATCTTTTAAACATTTGTCATTTAGGCGACAACATGAAAACAATAGTGAAACGTGGGAAGCCAGGTCGCTGTATAGAAAGTACCCTGGATGGATTCAGGTTCTGCTACTTTGCCCCCAAAGAGCAGAATAGATGTAATGTTTATGTGCTATTCTGGTGGATTAATAATATAATAATAAATATGTTTTCAGGTCCACGTTCCAGGCTGTGCTGAGGACCCTAAAGTATCTGTGATAGACCAATATGTGGAGACACAGTGTTTTAAAATCACAACTGTTTGTTTGATAATTATTGTCTTGTGTGTTTTAATTTGGACTTTAGAGTCTGTAATAAAGTATTGATTTGAGTATATCCTGTAACACCAGACCAACACACACAAAGTACTTCTATGACTTGTTTTTCTCGCTTTCTGCTCTTTGCATACTTCCTGCACACAACAACACTAGTTTGACTCAACACTGGTCTTTGGTCGTACTCTGCCCACCTCTGTGGCCGATCCTCCAGTTGCATCATGGGTAATGATTCTGGCTGTTCTCTCATTGCAGGCTGGTGAGGCCATAATTCACCCACGCCCCCACACCTCCTCACAAGCCGTCAGCTTCCTGCTCCTTTCAGACCCGCCCACGCTCCCAACGGCTGCCTCCCGCCCACCAGCCCGGGATCCGCCCACCTTCCCCCGTAGCCATGGCAACACATCACCATCATCATCATCATCAGCAGCAGCAGCAGCAGCAGCAGGGACTGGAGGTGGGCACGGACAGGCCACTGAGCACAGCACTGCTTCACCCACGCCATTTTAGGACCAGAGAGAAATCCCCCAATGTTCAGAGAGGGACTGTTTTCTGCTGTAAAACACACACAGTATCTATGGGCTGTAAAGGAAGTATCTATGGGCTGTTAAGGAAGTATCTATGGGCTGTTAAGGAAGTATCTATGGGCTGTTAAGGAAGTATCTATGGGCTGTTAAGGAAGTATCTATGGGCTATTAAGGAAGTATCTATGGGCTGTTAAGGAAGTATCTATGGGCTGTTAAGGAAGTATCTATGGGCTGTTAAGGAAGTATCTATGGGCTGTTAAGGAAGTATCTATGGGCTGTTAAGGAAGTATCTATGGGCTGTTAAGGAAGTATCTATGGGCTATTAAGGAAGTATCTATGGGCTGTTAATGAAGTATCTATGGGCTGTTAAGGAAGTATCTATGGGCTAGGAAGTATCTATGGGCTAGGAAGTATCTATGGGCTGTTAAGGACGTATCTATGGGCTGTTAAGGAAGTATCTATGGGCTAGGAAGTATCTATGGGCTAGGAAGTATCTATGGGCTGTTAAAGAAGTATCTATGGGCTGTTAAGGAAGTATCTATGGTCTGTTAAGGAAGTATCTATGGGCTGTTAAAGAAGTATTTATGGGCTATTAAGGAAGTATCTATGGGCTGTTAAGGAAGTATCTATGGGCTGTTAAGGAAGTATTTATGGGCTATTAAGGAAGTATCTATGGGCTGTTAATGAAGTATCTATGGGCTGTTAAGGAAGTATCTATGGGCTAGGAAGTATCTATGGGCTAGGAAGTATCTATGGGCTGTTAAGGAAGTATCTATGGGCTGTTAAGGAAGTATCTATGGGCTGTTAAGGAAGTATCTATGGGCTGTTAAGGAAGTATCTATGGGCTATTAAGGAAGTATCTATGGGCTGTTAAGGAAGTATCTATGGGCTGTTAAGGAAGTATCTATGGGCTATTAAGGAAGTATCTATGGGCTGTTAATGAAGTATCTATGGGCTGTTAAGGAAGTATCTATGGGCTAGGAAGTATCTATGGGCTAGGAAGTATCTATGGGCTGTTAAGGACGTATCTATGGGCTGTTAAGGAAGTATCTATGGGCTAGTTAAGGAAGTATCTATGGGCTGTTAAGGAAGTATCTATGGGCTGTTAAGGAAGTATCTATGGGCTGTTAAGGAAGTATCTATGGGCTGTTAAAGAAGTATCTATGGGCTGTTAAGGAAGTATCTATGGGCTGTTAAGGAAGTATCTATGGGCTGTTAAGGAAGTATTATGGGCTGTTAAGGAAGTATCTATGGGCTGTTAAGGAAGTATTTATGGGCTGTTAAGGAAGTATCTATGGGCTGTTAAGGAAGTATCTATGGGCTGTTAAGGAAGTATCTATGGGCTGTTAAGGAAGTATCTATGGGCTGTTAAGGAAGTATCTATGGGCTGTTAAGGAAGTATCTATGGGCTGTTAAGGAAGTATCTATGGGCTGTTAGAAGTATCTATGGAAAGTATCTATGGGCTGTTAAGGAAGTATCTATGGGCTGTTAAGGAAGTATCTATGGGCTGTTAAGGAAGTATCTATGGGCTGTTAAGGAAGTATCTATGGGCTGTTAAGGAAGTATCTATGGGCTGTTAAGGAAGTATCTATGGGCTGTTAAGGAAGTATCTATGGGCTGTTAAGGAAGTATCTATGGGCTGTTAAGGAAGTATCTATGGGCTGTTAAGGAAGTATCTATGGGCTGTTAAGGAAGTATCTATGGGCTGTTAAGGAAGTATCTATGGGCTGTTAAGGAAGTATCTATGGGCTGTTAAGGAAGTATCTATGGGCTGTTAAGGAAGTATCTATGGGCTGTTAAGGAAGTATCTATGGGCTGTTAAGGAAGTATCTATGGGCTGTTAAGGAAGTATCTATGGGCTGTTAAGAAGTATCTATGGGCTGTTAAGGAAGTATCTATGGGCTGTTAAGGAAGTATCTATGGGCTGTTAAGGAAGTATCTATGGGCTGTTAAGGAAGTATCTATGGGCTGTTAAGGAAGTATCTATGGGCTGTTAAGGAAGTATCTATGGGCTGTTAAGGAAGTATCTATGGGCTGTTAAGGAAGTATCTATGGGCTGTTAAGGAAGTATCTATGGGCTGTTAAGGAAGTATCTATGGGCTGTTAAGGAAGTATCTATGGGCTGTTAAGGAAGTATCTATGGGCTGTTAAGGAAGTATCTATGGGCTGTTAAGGAAGTATCTATGGGCTGTTAAGGAAGTATCTATGGGCTGTTAAGGAAGTATCTATGGGCTGTTAAGGAAGTATCTATGGGCTGTTAAGGAAGTATCTATGGGCTGTTAAGGAAGTATCTATGGGCTGTTAAGGAAGTATCTATGGGCTGTTAAGGAAGTATCTATGGGCTGTTAAGGAAGTATCTATGGGCTGTTAAGGAAGTATCTATGGGCTGTTAAGGAAGTATCTATGGGCTGTTAAGGAAGTATCTATGGGCTGTTAAGGAAGTATCTATGGGCTGTTAAGGAAGTATCTATGGGCTGTTAAGGAAGTATCTATGGGCTGTTAAGGAAGTATCTATGGGCTGTTAAGGAAGTATCTATGGGCTGTTAAGGAAGTATCTATGGGCTGTTAAGGAAGTATCTATGGGCTGTTAAGGAAGTATTTATGGGCTGTTAAGGAAGTATCTATGGGCTGTTAAGGAAGTATCTATGGGCTGTTAAGGAAGTATCTATGGGCTGTTAAGGAAGTATCTATGGGCTGTTAAGGAAGTATCTATGGGCTGTTAAGGAAGTATCTATGGGCTGTTAAGGAAGTATCTATGGGCTAAGGAAGTATCTATGGGCTGTTAAGGAAGTATCTATGGGCTGTTAAGGAAGTATCTATGGGCTGTTAAGGAAGTATCTATGGGCTGTTAAGGAAGTATCTATGGGCTGTTAAGGCTAGGAAGTATCTATGGGCTGTTAAGGAAGTATCTATGGGCTGTTAAGGAAGTATCTATGGGCTGTTAAGGAAGTATCTATGGGCTGTTAAGGAAGTATCTATGGGCTGTTAAGGAAGTATCTATGGGCTGTTAAGGAAGTATCTATGGGCTAGGAAGTATCTATGGGCTGTTAAGGAAGTATCTATGGGCTGTTAAGGAAGTATCTATGGGCTAGGAAGTATCTATGGTCTGTTAAGGAAGTATCTATGGGCTGTTAAGGAAGTATCTATGGGCTGTTAAGGAAGTATCTATGGGCTGTTAAGGAAGTATCTATGGGCTGTTAAGGAAGTATCTATGGGCTGTTAAGGAAGTATCTATGGGCTGTTAAGGAAGTATCTATGGTCTGTTAAGGAAGTATCTATGGGCTGTTAAGGAAGTATCTATGGGCTGTTAAGGAAGTATCTATGGGCTGTTAAGGAAGTATCTATGGGCTGTTAAGGAAGTATCTATGGGCTGTTAAGGAAGTATCTATGGGCTGTTAAGGAAGTATCTATGGGCTGTTAAAGAAGTATCTATGGGCTGTTAAGGAAGTATCTATGGGCTAGGAAGTATCTATGGGCTAGGAAGTATCTATGGGCTGTTAAGGAAGTATCTATGAGCTGTTAAAGAAGTATCTATGGGCTGTTAAAGAAGTATCTATGGGCTGTTAAGGAAGTATCTATGGGCTAGGAAGTATCTACACACACAACACACACACACACAGACCTGCGTCACTCTGACTCATTTCTCAGTGACTGATTCTTCAACTCAACCTTTCATAGAATCTCGTGGAAACTGTTTTAACACGAAACACAATTAAATTTAAAATGTGAAACTAAGACATGACAAAGGGACATACCTTTGTGTTCTCTGAGGAGCACAGGGACCGGCCTCCTGCTGGGACTCTGAGGAGCACAGGGACTGGTCTCCTGCTGGGACTCTGAGGAGCACAGGGACTGGTCTCCTGCTGGGACTCTGAGGAGCACAGGGACCGGCCTCCTGCTGGGACTCTGAGGAGCACAGGGACCGGCCTCCTGCTGGGACTCTGAGGAGCACAGGGACCGGCCTCCTGCTGGGACTCTGAGGAGCACAGGGACCGGTCTCCTGCTGGGACTCTGAGGAGCACAGGGACTGGCCTCCTGCTGGGACTCTGAGGAGCACAGGGACTGGTCTCCTGCTGGGACTCTGAGGAGCACAGGGACTGGCCTCCAGCTGGGACTCTGAGGAGCACAGGGACTGGCCTCCTGCTGGGACTCTGAGGAGCACAGGGACTGGCCTCCTGCTGGGACTCTGAGGAGCACAGGGACTGGCTCCTGCTGGGACTCTGAGGAGCACAGGGACTGGCCTCCTGCTGGGACTCTGAGGAGCACAGGGACTGGCCTCCTGCTGGGACTCTGAGGAGCACAGGGACTGGCCTCCTGCTGGGACCCTGAGGGAGCACAGGGACTGGCCTCCTGCTGGGACTCTGAGGAGCACAGGGACTGGCCTCCTGCTGGGACTCTGAGGAGCACAGGGACTGGCCTCCTGCTGGGACTCTGAGGAGCACAGGGACTGGCCTCCTGCTGGGACCCTGAGGAGCACAGGGACTGGCCTCCTGCTGGGACTCTGAGGAGCACAGGGACTGGCCTCCTGCTGGGACTCTGAGGAGCACAGGGACTGGCCTCCTGCTGGGACTCTGAGGAGCACAGGGACTGGCCTCCTGCTGGGACTCTGAGGAGCACAGGGACTGGCCTCCTGCTGGGACCCTGAGGGAGCACAGGGACTGGCCTCCTGCTGGGACTCTGAGGAGCACAGGGACTGGCCTCCTGCTGGGACTCTGAGGAGCACAGGGACTGGCCTCCTGCTGGGACTCTGAGGAGCACAGGGACTGGGCGGTGGATTTCCCTGTGTCACTCTCAGCTCTGACTAATGCACAGTGAACCAAACCCCCGCTGCAGAACACAGTCGAGACCCTCCTCGGTGGAGTATGAGCTCATGACTGTGTTTCTCTCTTGGGCCAAAGCGAGAACGACTATATTTGAATTTAATAAACCCACTCTTTGGCCCATAGGCTTTGGACTCGCAAATATTTACTCGGTAAATCTACTTTTATTTTAAGTATGTCTGGTGTCCATGTATCTATGTCCCTGTATTTGAACATAAAGGGTTAAAGAGCTGAGCGGCACGGTGGCTGAGTGGATAGCACTCTCGCCTCTCAGCAAGAAGGTTCAAATCCCGGTTGGACCAGGGCATGTTCTTCCCGTGTCTGCGTAGGTTTCCTCCGGGTACTCCGGTTTCTCCTACCACTAAAAATATGTACAATAGTTCTGGCATGTACCTCCTGTACTGGCCCCGCTCCCATCTCTGTGTGGAGTGAGAGACAAATGCCCAAAAATAACAATTGTAAACCACTTTGAGACTCAGATCTGCAGTGAAAAGGCGGTATATAAATAAAGATTACTTACTTATGTGTCCAACAGCTTATTAGAAGAGTAATGGGAAAACAAAATACATATTAAAATACAACCAGCTAATTCAGCACAACCTACAACACCCGCCTCCCCCGCTCTCTGATTGGTCGGAGGGGATTCAACCGAGGAAACTGCAGCCAATAGGATCAGACCCAGACGTACATGTAGGAAATGATCATGGACCAGAGTTTACACATGGTAAGACCAGACGTACATATAGTAAATGATCATGGTCCAGAGTTTACACATGGTAAGACCAGACGTACATGTAGGAAATGATCATGGACCAGAGTTTACACATGGTAAGACCAGACGTACATGTAGGAAATGATCATGGACCAGAGTTTACACATGGTAAGACCAGACGTACATGTAGGAAATGATCATGGACCAGAGTTTACACATGGTAAGACCAGACGTACATGTAGGAATTGATCATGGACCAGAGTTTACACATGGTAAGACCAGACGTACATGTAGGAAATGATCATGGACCAGAGTTTACACATGGTAAGACCAGACGTACATGTAGGAAATGATCATGGACCAGAGTTTACACATGGTAAGACCAGACGTACATGTAGGAAATGATCATGGACCAGAGTTTACACATGGTAAGACCAGACGTACATGTAGGAAATGATCATGGACCAGAGTTTACACATGGTAAGACCCAGACGTACATGTAGGAAATGATCATGGACCAGAGTTTACACATGGTAAGACCAGACGTACATATAGTAAATGATCATGGACCAGAGTTTACACATGGTAAGACCAGACGTACATGTAGGAAATGATCATGGACCAGAGTTTACACATGGTAAGACCAGACGTACATGTAGGAAATGATCATGGACCAGAGTTTACACATGGTAAGACCAGACGTACATGTAGGAGATGATCATGGACCAGAGTTTACACATGGTAAGACCAGACGTACATGTAGGAAATGATCATGGACCAGAGTTTACACATGGTAAGACCAGACGTACATGTAGGAAATGATCATGGATCAGAGTTTACACATGGTAAGACCAGACGTACATGTAGGAAATTATCATGGACCAGAGTTTACACATGGTAAGACCAGACGTACATGTAGGAAATGATCATGGACCAGAGTTTACACATGGTAAGACCAGACGTAGATGTAGGAAATAATCATGGACCAGAGTTTACACATGGTAAGACCCAGACGTACATGCAGGAAATAATCATGGACCAGAGTTCACACATGGTATGACCAGGAGAGGCGTATCCTATCTTTAAAAAGCGCTATGTAAAAATGTGTCCAAAAGTGGTACTGCAGCCTCTCCCACTCTCCCTGACTCAGGTTGCCAGATATGCAGACGAATCCAGCTGGGACCATAACAGCTGAATAGACAAGAGTTTTGTCAACAACAAATCTATAACCAACACCTTTTTCACAAAGATAGAAATCCTGGTTTTATTACTTGTTTTGTCGTTCTGCGCCACATGGTACTTTACCAGTGAGATTAGCTCCACGCGGTGAGTTCTGGCGCTCGGATCACAGACTTTCTGATTGGTGAAACGGTGGAGGGCGGGACATCAAAATGAAAACAATAACAAGATTTAGAGGCTGGAAAAGTAATTTAGAAAATCAAATATCTCTGAACTACTGTTGAAAAGAACAGTTTATTATTATGACAGATTAGGGCCCTTTAATGATGACAGATTAGGGCCCTTTAATGATGACAGATTAGGGCCCTTTAATGACGACAGATTAGGGCCCTTTAATGATAACAGATTAGGGCCCTTTAACTCATTGACTGCCAGCCGTTTTTGATATCACTGATTCTCAAGACCCATAGAATATTATTTTCTAAGACTTTGTGAAATGTGAAACCAGATTCTGAAAGACTGGATTGTCTACTTTCATCCGCAAAAATAAGTTTGCTTTTAGCTATTTTTATTTTGTCCTGTAGTCCCCAGTTGAATAGAGGGTCTCAGACTAATACGTCAATGGCAGTCAAGGAGTTAATGATGACATATTAGGGCCCTTTAATGACGACAGATTATGGCCCTTTAATGACGACAGATTAGGGCCCT
Source organism: Knipowitschia caucasica (assembly GCA_964034765.1). NCBI lineage: Eukaryota > Metazoa > Chordata > Actinopteri > Gobiiformes > Gobiidae > Knipowitschia > Knipowitschia caucasica. The sequence goes on along the minus strand of OZ035844.1, from coordinate 973,110 downwards.
TTAATGACTGTAGGAGCCAAAATGTAGTTAAGATACTTTGCACAGCCCCCATTGACGCTTTTGTCGCCATCTAGTGGACGCTTTGGGGAAGGGCTACATAAGGTGTGCAGTATCACCTGGAGGTGTGGCTGCAGTAGGAAGAGACAGTCTTTGACCTCACTCACTCACTCACTCTGTCTCACATCTGCCTTTCATTTTGATTTTGGTACAATTTGAAGTAAATTTTTTGTTTGTAAAATAAATATAATTTTCATCATTCAAGAATCTTTTTTGTTGACATTTTTTATGTGGAGCGTCAGACCCTTTTTGCTCAGTCACCAAAAAGAAAGGATTCTTTCTGACTCTACAATGATGACAGATTAGGGCCCTTTAATGATGACAAATTAGGGCCCTTTAATGACGACAGATTATGGCCCTTTAATGACGACAAATTAGGGCCCTTTAATGACGACAGATTAGGGCCCTTTAATGATGACAGATTAGGGCCCTTTAATGACGACAGATTAGGGCCCTTTAATGATGACAGATTAGGGCCCTTTAATGATAACAGATTAGGGCCCTTTAATGATGACAGATTAGGGCCCTTTAATGACGACAGATTATGGCCCTTTAATGACGACAGATTAGGGCCCTTTAATGACGACAGATTAGGGCCCTTTAATGATGACAGATTAGGGCCCTTTAATGATAACAGATTAGGGCCCTTTAATGATGACAGATTAGGGCCCTTTAATGATGACAGATTAGGGCCCTTTAATTATGACAGATTAGGGCCCTTTAATGACGACAGATTATGGCCCTTTAATGACGACAGATTAGGGCCCTTTAATGACGACAGATTAGGGCCCTTTAATGATGACAGATTAGGGCCCTTCAATGATAACAGATTAGGGCCCTTTAATGATGACAGATTAGGGCCCTTTAATGACGACAGATTAGGGCCCTTTAATGATGACAGATTAGGGCCCTTCAATGATAACAGATTAGGGCCCTTTAATGATGACAGATTAGGGCCCTTTAATGATGAAGATTAGGGCCCTTTAATGATGACAGATTAGGGCCCTTTAATGAGACAGATAGGCCCTTATGATGACAGATTAGGGCCCTTTAATGTAACAGATTAGGGCCCTTATGATGACAGATTAGGGCCCTTTAATGATGACAGATTAGGGCCCTTCAATGATAACAGATTAGGGCCCTTTAATGATGACAGATTAGGGCCCTTTAATGATGACAGATTAGGGCCCTTTAATGATGACAGATTAGGGCCCTTTAATGACGACAGATTAGGGCCCTTTAATGATGACAGATTAGGGCCCTTCAATGATAACAGATTAGGGCCCTTTAATGATGACAGATTAGGGCCCTTTAATGATGACAGATTAGGGCCCTTTAATGATAACAGATCCCTAGGGCCCTTCAATGATAACTTGACATATCCTTTTTATAATTAATCTGCAGCCGCTTCTGTCCAGATTACAGTGGATCCAAAAAGACCAGAAAACACAGATTGCATCAGTTCAAAAAATAAAGTTTAATGTTTATGTGCAGTATAACAAATAAAATATATTAGTGTCTAAAAAAAACAGGTGCATAACGGGGTGAAGCCTAATCTAGCACTTTACAACATTGGACAAGAACATGGCACCTTCCACAGAGACACAGACACTGGCTGAAGAGCGGGGCCACAGACGGACACTCATTGGTTACCGGTTGCTAGGATACGGTACCAAAAGACGAAAGCGCAATGGAAACGCAGCCAAGTAGAGTAGGGCCGAGTGGAGTAGGGCCAAGACAAAGAGTAGGGCTGGTGGAAACGGGGCCGTCGTTAACCCTCACGATGACATCACACCAGCTAGCTTCACACACAAACTATTTTCTATCCCATTTAAACTCTAATTCAATAAAATATAAATACATTTTCTTGTTTTTATATTTAAATGATACGTTTACAGAACCTGTTGCTCAGTGTACAATATGTGCAATGTAATTTTTTTTTACTAATCAGGGTTGAATCAGGCTAAATTAATGTGAAAAATTGACGCAAAATTCTAAAATCAGTGTGTTATCCTCTCCCGGAGAAAACCAAAATAAATTTGGTTTAAAAACTGGATGTATTTCCTTTATAATGATACAGTATTTACACCTTATTCAAATATTGCCTTTCTCGTGTACAGATGGACAATGCTAACCCGCTAGCCCAATAGGGAAGTGCTCATGGACAAAGTTTTGCTCAGAATCATTTTAGGCTTATAAACACCAGGGTCATAGAGAGCACTAAACCATAATATTGTGTTTGTAAATCCAGATATGAGCCATATTTGGGCCGACAAGTTTTTCCCTAGCAACCGCCTTAGCAACAAGTCTTCCCCTGTTTTAAAATGGCTCCAGCTAGCTTATGTTCAAATCCGCCTTAGGCTAACACTCCTAAAGTACGTATAAAAGCTAGTCCTGATTTGTCTTTCTCCGCGTGGCCCTGAAGTGCTGCTTACTTTTACTCGTTCAACACACTGACACCAAATGAGCACAGAAACATAACGGTGTAACATCCAAAACACATTTGTACCGAGGCGTCAGGAGCTAAGGCCGTCCTCGCGTCGGAACCGTGTAACTTTGACAAATATATTACTATTCTTCTTGTTTTTGCGCTACACAGAAACACAGCACGGAGATTAGGCTAGCACTAAATTAGCACAATATTTACACACCATCGTCAACATTTGCAACACTTATTTCCAGTCAGTGGTCGTTCGTAACAAAAGAACTCCCGTAAAAAATACTAGACAAAAAAATGAAATGTTTAAACAGATGCAGGGGTGAGTCTAGACCATTTTAGTTCGACAACATTAGACAACATCGTTTTTGTGAGAAGAGGTGTAATTCTGACGGTTTGAGCAAAATCTGCGTTTTTGTTCCCGCATCAAAAACCGACCTGGAGTTGTTTTTAGATTCATCCACGTTTGTAAATTCTGGCACAAAAACATGAAACTCCGCCCCTTCTGTCTGAAAGCTCCTGTCTCAGTCCTGTAATGGTATGTATGGTATGATCAACTACTCCCTCTGGTGGCAGCATGGAGAGTTACAGGCACAAAGCATTTTTTACTAATTGTCATTTCACATTCCAAAACATGACGTAAACAAGTAAATAATCACAATAATATTTGTTTTACCGGCCAAAACTAATGTGCGATATTTAGTTCACTTAAAGGGAATTTCAGCTGCGCTTTCTGATTGGTCAAAACTCTCCTCCAGCAAATCTAACTGGTCAAACTTATACAAAGGGGAGGGGCTAATTCAAATACATTATTGTTGAGAAATACTTACTGTACATGAAAGTACATTGTCCCTGGTGTTCTCAGACGTCTCCCATCAGAGCACTAACCAGGACCTGCCATGCTTAGCTTCAGTGCTCTGCTTGGCTCTCACATGCAGGTGACGCCACAAGTGTAACAAGTTGGAGACAGCAGCGTTTTGACAGAAGGAGCGGGGGATGGACATAACAACTCCATATCACAGTACTCCAGTGAACTCTGCTCTCCCTCCTGCATCACTTGGTTATTTCTGAATCTAAGTAAAAAAATACACACCATAAATCACACTAAAGGTGAACGAACAACATGCAACAACGACCGGTGGCGCGCACTCCTCCTGGTGCTCCACGATTTGGCAAATTTAAATAAAGAAAATAAAAATAAATGCTATTTCTGAGGCATCTCTGGTTGTTAAGGCTCTCCTGTGGCTGTGCTTAGTGCTGGGCTTGAGCTGCATATGGCCAAGTGAGGAACCAGGGAAGGGACCGGGACCGGACCAGGACTGGACCAGGACTGGACCAGGACTGGACCAGGACTGGACCAGGACTGGACCAGGACTGGCGGGACTATGGGTGGGAAGGGGTTGGGAGGCACTATGTGGAGTCGTCTGGTTCTGACTTGATGGTCTTCTTCTCAGCGGGGCCCGGGACTCGCTGCGTTGTGCCGTTTTCTGGACAAAAGAGAGAATGGGTTGGTTTTAAAAAAGTCAGATTTAGGGTTATTGGAACTTATGTCAGTAAGTAATGTTTATTTATATAGCGCCTTTCACAGACCAAAGTCACACAGAGCTTTACAGTTGTTACATCTGTGTCTCGCTCCTCACAGAGATGGAGCAGGAGCCTCCAGGGGGTGCTGTTAGAACATGCAAACTCCCCTCAGAAAAGTCCTGTTCTAACTGGGATTCGAACCCAGGACCTTGAAACCTTGAACATTGGGTCTGTACACACACCTACTGCCTTGCCCTCCTCCGTCCCGTTGCTGGTCCCGCCCGTGTGGTTGCTGCTGTTGATGGTGTTGATGGTGCCGTGGTTGGTGTTGATGGTGCCGTGGTTGGTGTTGATGGTGCCGTGGTTGTGGTGGCGCTTCAGCTCGTTGGCCAGCTGCTTCCCCAGAGGCAGCTCTCCCTCCGCCATGCTCTGACTGACCACACGCAGGTTCACGGGTCGATCGTCTGCAGCCAAAACACAACATGCTTCATTGCAAATATTGAAAAAACTACAACACAGAGATATACGTGTTCTTTTTTAAAACGTCACTCTGCTTCCACCGTGACCAGCAGGCGGCTCACGTCCTGTCTGAACGCGTTCCCACACCTCTATGAACCGTAATATATTTCAGAAGAAGCTTTGCCGACTCTAAAATGCCATAAAGCTCTGTGGTCGAAATGCCAGGGATAAGGCTCTGTGGTCGAAATGCCAGGGATAAGGCTCTGTGGTCCAAATGCCAGGGATAAGGCTCTGTGGTCCAAATGCCAGGAATAAGGCTCTGTGGTCCAAATGCCAGGGATAAGGCTCTGTGGTCCAAATGCCAGGGATAAGGCTCTGTGGTCCAAATGCCAGGGATAAGGCTCTGTGGTCCAAATGCCAGGGATAAGGCTCTGTGGTCCAAATGCCAGGAATAAGGCTCTGTGGTCCAAATGCCAGGGATAAAGCTCTGTGGTCCAAATGCCAGGGATAAGGCTCTGTGGTCCAAATGCCAGGGATAAGGCTCTGTGGTCCAAGTGCCAGGAATAAGGCTCTGTGGTCCAAGTGCCAGGAATAAGGCTCTGTGGTCTAATACAGGAGCAATCTTGGTCGTTACACCCCCTCCCACGCGCACCCCTCCAGCAGCTCATTATCCTCTGCGCCCACAATTCCCACAATGCACCTGTAATTATCCCGCCCACGTTGTTTACCTGCAGCCAGCGGCCCACAGGAGCCCGCCCTCGCGGCAATCGCATTCTCTGAATGTCTCCAAATGTGAAAACGCACTTGAGAAGCCATTCTGCTCCGTGAGATCATATTTATATATATATGAGTCTCTCAGAAAGCTTTTGTTAGCTTTGTACGGTCAGTTTATCTGTATAGCACAGTTCATACACAGGGCGACTCTAAGTGCTAAACAAAACAAGAGAATATTAGTCATATTAGCATTGACAAGAGTTAAGATCAAATCCTTCAGTTGTTGCAGAAACAGAACTGTTTTTAACCTCGAGTAGAACAACATCAGAGAAGTCGCCTGTCTCACATTTTCAGGAAGACTAGACTTTAGCATAAATCTGAAAGGCCTTCCTGTGTTTTTAGATTCAAGGCCAGTGTAACCTACAGGATAAGGTCTGATTCATGTTTAAACCAAAGAATACTTTTCAGAGGTCACAGTCGTCTCCAGGTACAAAACAAAAAGGTGGATTATTGTAGCAGCAGATTTAAAACTCAGACCTAATTCATTAAAGTTGAGCTCCCTGACTTTTCGTTTGGTCTGTGTCTGGTTTAAGTCTGTTGTTTTTAACACTGTGGTTTGTTGAACATTTACCATCAGTTAATATCTGGCTCCCCACAAACATATTTTACTAATGTATTTTCACAAATGTAAAGACAATATATTTGATGTATGTACGTGATATAAGCACAAAGACAAATAAAAAATCAATAATAAAAAATAAAAATAAAAAAGACAGACAGATATAACCCGTCCAGAGCAGCCCGGCCTGGTGTCTTACCCTGGTGCTCTCTGGGTTCGGCGGCTGCCCCGTTGCTGCTGCTGTGGTGGGGGTCGCTCAGGTACTTGAGGGCCATGGGGGGGTCTGTGAGGTACTTGAGGGCGGCAGGGGGGATCCTCCAGTCCAGGGTCTGTAGTCTCTCCTGCACCGCGGCGTCCTGAAGGATCTCCATCTGCCGAGCCAGCAGCCGCTCCAGCTGCAGCTGAAGAGAAGACCCAAAAGTCACTACAGAACCACGACTGAGCCTTTAAAGGACACAAACGACGCTAAATCCACCTAAAAACTAGATTCTTCACACTTTTTTCTCATTAATAGGAACTTCTGAGCCTTTAACATGAACTTTTTACATTTCAGATCGGTTTTTAATGTGAACCAAAACTCCTGACCCTGTTTTATAGTAAAGTTGGGTGTGCCACAAGGGTTGGTACTTGGCCCGATTCTCTTCACACTTAGCCATTAGCTAACCCTAACCCAAACTGCTGCAGATGACACATATCTTTCCCTGTCTATGAAACCACATCAGATCATGTAGAAATACTCAGTGCCTGCATAAAGGACCTCAGAACGTGAGCGTAAACTTGTAATCTCGGCCTGACAGATAATCACACTCGATAACGTTAGCATAGCCCCTGGCAACACTGTAAGGAAACATTGGAGTCATTATTTCTGCCACTGCGTGATTCATGACTCAATAACAAATACGATAACACCGAACGCAGTCTGTCAGGGTAAATATAGACGGCTTAAGAATGACTAGAGGGTGTTTAAGATGTCCATGATTCCGATCTCCCTGACTGTAGCTACACCAAGCCCTGAATAACGGCCCGGTCTGTGAGATTACTCAGTGCACACATGTATGATGGTGGGTCTCATAAAGCCTCCTCCTCCCACGCCGGCCCTAATGAGGAAAAAGAGCCGTACACAACAGGAATCTAATAAGCACAAAGGGCAGACGCACAAACACATGTCCACTTTGTAAGGACTGCTTAATAACGTGGCCGAGGTCCGCGGGGAGATGTTTACAAGAGGAAACAAGAGGAACCAAGAGGAACCAAGAGGAACCAAGAGGAACCAAGAGGAACCAAGAGGAACCAAGAGGAACCAAGAGGAACCAAGAGGAAACAAGAGGAACCAAGAGGAACCAAGAGGAACCAGGGACTGAAATATGTGGGGTCAGAAAAAAGATAGATTCACTTCATAAGAGCTGTCGGTACGTGGGAGGTTTCCCCGAGGATTCTCTCTTTTTTACCCACTTTTTTTGCATTTATGGTTATTCCGCTCCAAACGGACCATCGGACCAAAATCATTTTAATTGAATTTGTTTAAAAATGTCCCTTGATTTGGATTGTTGAACCAAGTATTTACATTTTCAAAGGTGAGAGAAAAGGAGAAAATAATACATGTTTCATGACCTTATGTAGTATCTTTAAGTTAAGAACTTTTTCATAATGCATTTATTTAAAACGGTCCCTCCCCCCTTTAGTGTCAGCAGTAAGAGAATGGTTGGACCAATGGGGAGGGGCCTCAGCTGTCAATCAGGGAAATTAATCAATTGCGTCCAATCAGAAAGCGTTGGAGGCGGGACTAATCTGTGTAAAAAAAAAAAAAAACTGACAGCATTTTCCTTCTTTGCAAGAAAAAAATCAATTCAGCTTTTCATTTGTTTATGAATTTATCTGCATATTTTTACACTTTTAAATGCTCTAAAATAAGTTTAAAACCTCCTTAATTCAAGCATTTATAAACTAATAGCTTAGCAGCGTTTTTCTTCTAACCAAAACTGTATGATGAATAATTGGTTCATCTTTTGTCAAGTCGTATTAAAATATTGTTGTGTTTCAATATACTATGTTGTTATCGCAAATTAAAAGCTTTTAAGAAGATAAAAGCACAGTATTTGGTGAATAAGCAGCAGAAGTAAAACACAGTTAAAGATAAACGAGTGCGTCATGTTTGGGGCGACTTCATTCACAAAATGCAGATGAATCGATCCCAGTGAGCGTTACCTGAAGGTTGCGTCCCACAGACTCCTCCCCTTTGGACTTGGCACAGGCCAGCTGCTCCCTCAGCATCTCCTGCCTCATGTGGATGGCCTGCAGCGCCTCCTGCAGGTCAAAGAAGTTCTCCTGGAAACACAACGCAGACAAGATCCTCCTCAAGCATCGGGTTTTATCAAGAGTTCAATCAAGTTAGCGCTTTGAATTCATTTGATTTGACCGTAGAGCGTATGTTAGGAGTGGACCGAGTGTGTTTGGCAAATGTAGAAGAAGTTAGTTTGAACGTTAGCTAGCTGGAGCCAATTTCCTTATATGGGCATTTGTTCCGACGGGGTAACCTATGCGCCACAGCAGGGGCGGAGGCAAACGAACGTGTTGCTAACATGTTGCTATGGCATTCTAGAGTTTCCCGTTGACTGGACATACATGGACATGCTAACCCCTCGCTCTGGCTCCTAATGACTTATATTGAAAAGTAAACTCCTCTCGCTCAGTTACATTTGTGTTTGTCTTTGTAAATCCAGATATGAGCCTCAACAACTGCTCGATGAACTCTCCTGAACGGCTGGTCACTGGTTACTGAGCTATGGGAGTTCACTTTTCAATGTAAGTCACTCAGAGCCCGTTGTAGCTAAACTTTGTCCATGAGCACTTCCCTATTGGGCTTCATTGAGCTCTCAGGTAAGAACATACAGCTTTATAACATACAGTCTTACCTCAGTTTTGATTCTTTTTGGAGATGGTTCGTCTCTGTCGCCACATCGAGGTCTGCACACAAGGATTACAAGGATTACCTCATCAGACTTTACGGGAATCAAAACTGTACTATTTCTTAAACTCCAAGGGTCTAAAAAGCTGTTAAATAATATTACATACAAAGATTACATACCAAATTCAATCATTACCGAGCAACAAAACCATGGCCTTCTAAACCCGACCTCAGACAGAGTGAGTATTGAGCTGCCGTTGTGTGGTAGGAGGGGGTTGTGGTACTTACTTGCTGGTGCGGTAGGTGTACTTGTAGGTGACCTCTCTGGAGATCTGCCGGGCCAGTCCAAACAGCTCGTCCCGTCGCGTCAGCAGAGCCATGTCCCTCATGCAGAGCTGGGCCGCCGCCTCGTTCACCGTCAGCTACAGACAGAAGGAAGTCATGTTTATTTATATAGCACATGTCACAGACCAAGGTACAGACCCAAAGGTACAGACCCAAAGCACTTTCCAATGTTCAGAGTCAGATATTGTTCCAATCCTTCCACACACGGTGATGACAGAAGCGAGTCCAGAACACACTGGACCATCAAAGCCTCTGACCCAACACCATCCATTCACTCTCTCATTTACATTCAGACCTATTGTGCATGTTTTTAGTGGTAGCCGGAGTACCCGGAGGAAACCAACGCAGACACGGGGAGAACATGCAAACTCCACTCAGAAAGGCCCTGTTCCGACCGGGATTCGAACCCAGGACCTTCTTGCTGAGAGGCTATCCATCTATTTGTTTACTTGTTTGTATTTCCTTTTTGTACTGCTTTAATTCCGTGACGATGCACACGTCCTGGAGGTGTGGCGTTGGCGTTAAAAGCCAAAGTAAATCTGTCTCCAGCGCACACTGGGCACACATGAGGCTGTTTTATTATGAAATGCTGTTGTTACTTTTGTTTTTAACATGAATGAAATAAATACAAACTAAAAGGTACTGTAGTAGACAAAGCGATGACACAGACTCAAAGTTACACAAGACCCAGTAAACTGACCCGTTTTTAAATTATTAAAATAAATAGACGTGTGACTTTACTGCCTTTAAACAAGATTTGCAAAAGGGACAAAATGATCTTTCTGAAAATACAAGAAATGTCTCCCATGGAATGAGAAAATACAGTTTTGTGTTAGACCAATGTGAGAATAACCCAAACTGACTTCAGTGGAAGGTGCATGTTTCACTTTTGAACAAAGAAGTGAAGGATAATCTGGGATAAACTGGGACTTAAAGATGGAGTTTGATCTTACCTCGTGGAGTGTGAGGTGTTTCCCGTCCCTCCTCTTGGAGTCGAAGCGCCCGTAGATGGCGCTGTACTTGCGGATCTCCTCCTCTCGGCGGGGGTCCTCCTCGCTCATGTCGAAGATGTGGCCGATCATCTTGGCCAGCTTCTTGTTGGTCTTGAGCTGCTCTTTGACGTCGCTGATGTCGCTCTTGGGCAGTCCGGGCGCCATCCTCTCCACACACTCCAGCACCGACTGCACGGCGGCGGCGTCCAGCGCCTCCAGCCCCTCCCTCGGGGACGAGGGCGAGCCCAGGTCTGACGGGGACAGGCTGTGCTCGCTGTCGTTACTGTGGCCGGACCAGAAGCGGCCTTCGCTGCCGCCCTGCAGGGGGGAGGCGGACACCTTCTCCCGAGACACCTCCAGCTTCCCCGGGTCGGAGCAGGGCAGGGCCTTGGCCATCTTGGCGCTGCCGGGACGGTCCTGAGAGGGCAGCAGGCCGGGGGAGCCCTCGGGGAGCTTGTAGACGGGGATGCTGCACACGGGCAGAGAGGCGAGCGGCTGGTTGAACACAGAGGGGTTCGTGACCCAGTCCCTCAGGGCCTTCTGCAGGCGCCGCACGTGCAGAGGTTTGCTGGCCATGCCCACCAGAGCCATGATCTCCAGGAACTCCTCCTCCCCAGCCTCACACAGCTGCTGCACATCGTCGCCGCCCTGCTGGATGAAGGCCTCGTAGTAGTACAGCAGGTTGGCCCTCTGCAGGATCCGGTAGAGCTGCAGCTCCCCCAGTGTGCGGGGCAACACCGCGGCCATACCTGAGGACACCAACACACACTTCAACGGACCGACCACGACAACAGCGTCTCCTTCTTATTCACTGGAACTAAGTGTTTAAGTCATGTATGGTCCTGCTTTACAGGCTCAGAACAGGTCTGTTTTCACCTTTCACCTGTCCCCGCCCATCACTCTGTTCTCAAAGGCTCAGAGAAACGAGCGGGGGTTGGGTTAGCGTTGTTTTAGCAGTAGGATCTTCTGTCAGTCTGTGCGGATCATTTCCACAATTCAAATGGATCTGAATCTCTGGCATCACTTTTGTTTTTTCAATCGACAAAAGACTTGGAAACCGTCTGTAACAGATGGATCGGGGTATTTTTGTGACTGCACATATTTAGTCTCACAATAACAGCAACATAAACTCCTCCCTCCCCGGCCACAGTGTGACATCAGACCCTCCGGTCTCTCTTTGGTCTCTCTGGTCTCTCTCTCTGGTCTCTCTCTGGTCTCTCTGGTCTCTCTGGTCTCTCTCTCTGGTCTCTCTCTCTGGTCTCTCTCTGGTCTCTCTCTGGTCTCTCTCTGGTCTCTCTCTCTGGTCTCTCTCTCTGGTCTCTCTCTCTGGTCTCTCTCTGGTCTCTCTCTCTGGTCTCTCTCTGGTCTCTCTCTGGTCTCTCTCTGGTCTCTCTCTGGTCTCTCTCTCTGGTCTCTCTCTCTGGTCTCTCTCTCTGGTCTCTCTCTCTGGTCTCTCTCTGGTCTCTCTCTCTGGTCTCTCTCTCTGGTCTCTCTCTGGTCTCTCTCTGGTCTCTCTCTCTGGTCTCTCTCTGGTCTCTCTCTCTGGTCTCTCTCTCTGGTCTCTCTCTGGTCTCTCTCTGGTCTCTCTCTAGTCTCTCTCTCTGGTCTCTCTCTCTGGTCTCTCTCTGGTCTCTCTCTGGTCTCTCTCTGGTCTCTCTCTCTGGTCTCTCTCTGGTCTCTCTCTG
>OZ035844.1:943873-956373 GCA_964034765.1 Knipowitschia caucasica | reverse complement strand
TGGTCTCTCTCTCTCTGGTCTCTCTCTCTGGTCTCTCTCTGGTCTCTCTCTGGTCTCTCTCTCTGGTCTCTCTCTCTTTAGTCTCTCTCTGGTCTCTCTCTCTGGTCTCTCTCTGGTCTCTCTCTGGTCTCTCTCTCTGGTCTCTCTCTCTCTCTGGTCTCTCTCTCTCTCTCTCTCTCTCAAAGGAAAGGGTGTCTGTGAAGTGTAGGGACCCCACCTTGGCTGCGTGGGCGCTCTGACGTCACTAAGGTGCGTTGGATTATTTAGCACCTGTTTGTAGGTGGGAGTGTGGGGCGCAGTGAAATGTTACAAACTGGAAAATGTTGCGCAAAAAAACCCACGAAATTTCACCTTAAAAAAGTAAAAAAGAGACTGAAGCACAAACCCTCGGCACAAAACAAGCCCCAACTTTGAGACAAATATTAACAATTGTTGTAATAAAAGTGTTACTGTAGCATTGATGTGTGTGATGTTTTTGACACTCGTGCTTTGTCCAGTTTTAGCAAATAAGGTCGTATTACGGTTTGAGAGAAGGTCAGGAGGACTTCCCACTCGCCTCTCGTGCTCAGACAAGTTACAATTCTAAAATTCATACAGTAATTGACATTTATAAGACACAGATGTATAAGACTTAACCGAGTGCAGAGCCAGAGCCAGTGTGAAAGTCATGCACACAACTTGGAGAAAAGCTTGCAGCATTACCCCAGCATAAGCACCGTATCCATAACGAGGACAGAGTAGATTACCCAGACCTCACTCATCCTCAACATGTCCATAATAACTGTACGTTCTGTGGCTCAGTTTAATCTTAAGTTTGCAGAGATAGTTCTGGAGGATGCTTTAGTTTGGGTCTGGAATAGCGGATGCAGCGCGCCATGCGTCGGGCTCTTACCTCCGGACTTGGCTCCCGATCCGCGTCCCTTCTTCCCCGTTTCAAACTTAACGCGGTGGGTTTTGGGTCCAACAGTCTCTGGGTCCAACGCAACAGCGAGACCCGGACAAGTTCCTGATCTGGCCTAACGTCAGGGCTCTCCCTCCGGCCGCGGACAGACGCTCCGTGGAAACTTTGGCACCTGCGTAAAGAGGAGAAGCAGCCCCGGTCTGAGAGTGACCTTCCTCCCGTCGAGTCTGTGCGCGGGTCCGTGCATGTGCGTCTGTGTGCGTGTGAGTGTGTGAGTGTGTGTGAGTGAGCGCGCTCCTCTCACCACCAAGACAAACCCAGTGCGCATGCGTTTCCGCTCGTGTACAAAATAAAAGCATGTGTTTGATCTTCTTTAAACTGTTTCATTCACTCAAGAAAATCTGTGACGTCAGCTCCAGACGTTTCCTCTAGAAGTCTAGAAGGAGCACAGGGACTGGCCTCCTGCTGGGACTCTGAGGAGCACAGGGACTGGCCTCCTGCTGGGACTCTGAGGAGCACAGGGACTGGCCTCCTGCTGGGACTCTGAGGAGCACAGGGACTGGCCTCCTGCTGAGACTCAGAGGAGCACAGGGACTGGCCTCCTGCTGGGACTCTGAGGAGCACAGGGACTGGCCTCCTGCTGAGACTCAGAGGAGCACAGGGACTGGCCTCCTGCTGGGACTCTGAGGAGCACATGGACTGGCCTCCTGCTGGGACTCTGAGGAGCACAGGGACTGGCCTCCTGCTGGGACTCTGAGGAGCACAGGGACTGGCCTCCTGCTGAGACTCAGAGGAGCACAGGGACTGGCCTCCTGCTGGGACTCTGAGGAGCACAGGGACTGGCCTCCTGCTGGGACTCTGAGGAGCACAGGGACTGGCCTCCTGCTGGGACTCTGAGGAGCACAGGGACTGGGACATACCAAATGTCTTGTATGTGTGGGGGTGCCCCAGCTTCATAGCTCTTTGCCATGAATGCATTATTACACGATCTTGTCTTTGTCCACCATGTGAACCATGTGAACCATGTGAACGGTGAACCATGTGAACAGCGCACCATGTGAACAGTGAACCATGTGAACAGCGCACCATGTGAACAGTGAACCATGTGAACAGCGCACCATGTGAACAGTGAACCATGTGAACAGCGCACCATGTGAACAGTGAACCATGTGAACAGCGCACCATGTGAACAGCGCACCATGTGTTTCCGGTGCGCCTCCTGCAGCTTGACGCGCGGGTGAAGTGGGAGATTCCGCGCCTGGATGGATGCCTCTCCTCACCCTCCTCTCTCTCTCTCTCTCTCTCTCTCTCTCCCCCTCTCTCTCTCTCTGTCTTTCCTCGCCCACGCGGCTCCCTGCGTGACGCAAATCCGCGCGTGGGCGGACACACGAGCGTGGGAGGCTCGTGCACAGAATACCAAACACATGAACGCCCACGGAGGACGCGCACTTCTGCCTCCAACTCTGCTCATGTTTCCGCCGCTTCACTCTCTACACACGGACTTTGGAGGATTACACAGGAGTAACGTCAGAGTAACGTCAGAGTAACGTCAGGATAATTACTGTTACACTAAAGGACCCAGAATTATTGACTGCTCTGGTTCTAGTTTATTTACTGCTTTTATTAAAGTATTTTATCAAAGTAAAGTCATTCACACGGCTGTTGTCTTCTCAACAAAAACTAGTGAATACATTTAAAGTACAGCAAAAACAAATGCTAACTAATCCTGTCAGACCTCTGAAGCTAAGCAGGGCAGGGCCTGGTTAGTGCTGTGATGGGAGACCTCTGGGTCACCTGGTGGGGCGGCTGCAGCTGTAAAGTGCTAAACTGTGGCTGTGTCCTTAGGCAAGACACTTCCCCCACATTAGAATGAGTCTGGTGTGTGTGTGGTTGGTGGTGGTGGGAGGGGCCGATGGCACAGAGTGGTTGCCTCGCTTCTGTTAGTGTGCCCCAGGGCAGCTGTGGCTACAGTATAGTTTATCACCACCGTGTTTGGAGAGAGAGAATATAGATCTTTAAGTCTCGATATAATCCTATATACAGTAAAACCATGCATTATTATTATTATTATTATTGTTATTATTATTATTATTATTATTATATCGTATTTGCACATCTTGTTAACGTGTTCTCACTTATTTCAAGTATAGCAGTATCGTTCTGCTGTGACCTTGGAGAATCGTCCTCACAAACCTGAAGCTTGTGAACAGAGTCAGAGCTGAGACAGACTAATATTTACCGCTGAGATAAAAACATTAGTTCTGGAGACTTGTCATTGGGAGATATTTCAGGGAATTGGGCCAGGAACTGTCTTTGTGCCCCCTGGGGACCAAACCAGGAAGCTCCACACCCCCCTCCCCCTCTCTCCCCCTCTCTCCCCCCCTCCCCCCTCCCCCCCCAGCCAGCCACCCACCAGCATCTCTCCCATCTCTCTCTCTCGGGCTCGGAGACAAAAACTCGAGCCTTTGTGGAGCTGGCACTGGTTTTCAAAAGTCCTATTTTCCGATCGCGCGTGCGGGAACAGGGTGTGTGTGTGTGTGTGTGTGTGTGTGTGTGTGTGTGTGTGTGTGTGTCTGTGTGTGTGTGTGTCTGTGTGTGTGTGTGTGTGTGTGTGTGTGTGTGTGTGTGTGTGTGTGTGTGTGTGTGTGTGTGTGTGTGTGTGTGTGTGTGTGTGTGTGTGTGTCTGGGTGTGTGTGTGTGTGTGTGAGTGTGTCTGTGTGTGTGTGTGTGTGTGTGTGCACTTGTTTTCAACTCCTGGTGGGTTCCATAACCTGAGATTCCACTCACGTCATGGGGACTGGTTTTACGTGGTGGGGCCCGAACACCGGACCCCACTGGTCCAAGCTTAATAATCAATGGGTAATGCTTTTCTAACGGTCCTTATGCAGTCTCTGTAAAAATATGGAAAGGACCCCTGGAGGTTTACTTTCCTGAAAAAAGTGTGTTATGTGTCGGAACCCTGGTGGTGGGTTGCGGGATATCAAGGAGGGGCACACTGGGGCAATTTCAGTCCAGCAGGCTGGAGCCAATCATGGAGCAGCACAACAGAGGAAATCAGGTGTCAGGCTAGAAAAAGGTGCAAGTGTGTGGTTCATTAGGCTGCAAGAAATCATGGAGGAGCACACTGAAGCGCACGCTTACAAACCACTGGTAAGTGCTGACTACAAGTCATGACTTCAAATTGTTATATAGAATGATTACAAATTATTTGTTGTTTGTGCAGCTTAGTCAAGAGTCCCTAATTGATGAAGTCGACTCAGATTCTGACGATTTAACTGTCAAGAAGAAACCTGTAAAAAAGTATGGAAAAAGAAAAATCAAAAACACTTTTCTTCAAGACTCGGAAAGTGACGAACCAAAGGCAAATAAGATTGTTATCATGCAGCTGCAAAAGAAGAAAAATGGGGGGCGAGTATACAGCAAGAGACACTTCTGCCTCTACTGTTCAATGTCCTGCCACAAAATGTCCCGTCATTTGACTAGAAAACATGGAAATGAAAGTGACGTAGCCAGAGCATTGGCTCTACCTGTGAAATCTAAAGCACGTAAACTTCAGTTTGATTTGATCAGGAATAGTGGAAACCGTGAGCACAATTTTGAGGTTTTAAAGGCCGGCATTGGAACTTTAGTCCCAGCTAAACAGCCAAATTCCCCAGTTAAATCCAGTGAGTTTTTGCACTGTATAGACTGTGGTGGGGCATTGCTCAGGTCTCTGTCCTGAAGTCCTCTCACATTAGTCCTGGTCTCAGGTCTCTGTCCTGAAGTCCTCTCACATTAGTCATGGTCTCAGGTCTGGTCCTAGTCCTGAAGTCCTCTCACATTAGTCCTGGTCTCAGGTCTCTGTCCTGAAGTCCTCTCACATTAGTCCTGGTCTCAGGTCTCTGTCCTGAAGTCCTCCTCTCACAATAGTCCTGGTCTCAGGTCTCTGTCCTGAAGTCCTCTCACATTAGTCCTGGTCTCAGGTCTCTGTCCTGAAGTCCTCCCACATTAGTCCTGGTCTCAGGTCTCTGTCCTGAAGTCCTCTCACATTAGTCCTGGTCTCAGGTCTCTGTCCTGAAGTCCTCCCACATTAGTCCTGGTCTCAGGTCACTGTCCTGAAGTCCTCCCACATTAGTCCTGGTCTCAGGTCTCTGTCCTGAAGTCCTCCCACATTAGTCCTGGTCTCAGGTCTCTGTCCTGAAGTCTTCTCACATTAGTCCTGGTCTCAGGTCTCTGTCCTGAAGTCCTCTCACATTAGTCCTGGTCTCAGGTCTCTGTCCTGAAGTCCATCCATCCATCCATCCATTTTCTTCCGCTTTATCCGTTGCCGGGTCGCGGGGGCAGCAGTCTAAGCAGAGACGCCCAGACTTCCCTATCCACACACACTTCCTCCAGCTCGTCCGGGGGGACCCCAAGGCGTTCCCAGGCCAGCTGAGAGATATAGTCCCTCCAGCGTGTCCTGGGTCTTCCGCGGGGCCTCCTCCCGGTGGGACATGCCCGGAACACCTCCCCAGGGAGGCGTCCAGGAGGCATCCGGAACAGATGCCCGAGCCACCTCAACTGGTTCCTCTCGACGTGGAGAAGCAGCGGTTCTACTCCGAGCTCCTCCCGTGTGACTGAGCTCCTCACCCTATCTCTAAGGGAGCGCCCAGCCACTCTGCGGAGGAAGCTCATTTCGACCGCTTGTATCCGCGATCTCGTTCTTTCGGTCATTACCCAAAGCTCATGACCATAGGTGAGGGAGGGAACGAAGATTGACCGGTAAATCGAGAGCTTTGCCTTTCGGCTCAGCTCCCTCTTCACCACAACGGTCCGATACAGCGACCGCATAACTGCGCACGCTGCACCGATCCGCCTGTCAATCTCACGCTCCATTCTTCCCTCACTCGTGAACAAGACCCCAAGATACTTGAACTCCTCCACTTGAGGAAGGACCTCTCCACCCACCTGCAGAGGGCAAGGCACCTTTTTCCGGTCGAGCACCATGGCCTCGGATTTGTCCTGAAGTCCTCCCACATTAGTCCTGGTCTCAGGTGTCTGTCCTGAAGTCCTCTCACATTAGTCCTGGTCTCAGGTCTCTGTCCTGAAGTCCTCTCACATTAGTCCTGGTTTCAGGTCTCTGTCCTGAAGTCCTCTCACATTAGTCCTGGTCTCAGGTCTCTGTCCTGAAGTCCTCTCACATTAGTCCTGGTCTCAGGTGTCTGTCCTGAAGTCCTCTCACATTAGTCCTGGTCTCAGGTCTCTGTCCTGAAGTCCTCTCACATTAGTCCTGGTCTCAGGTCTCTGTCCTGAAGTCCTCTCACATTAGTCCTGGTCTCAGGTCTCTGTCCTGAAGTCCTCTCACATTAGTCATGGTCTCAGGTCTGTCCTGAAGTCCTCCCACATTAGTCCTGGTCTCAGGTCTCTGTCCTGAAGTCCTCTCACATTAGTCCTGGTCTCAGGTCTCTGTCCTGAAGTCCTCTCACATTAGTCCTGGTCTCAGGTCTCTGTCCTGAAGTCCTCTCACATTAGTCCTGGTCTCAGGTCTCTGTCCTGAAGTCCTCTCACATTAGTCCTGGTCTCAGGTCTCTGTCCTGAAGTCCTCCCACATTAGTCCTGGTCTCAGGTCTCTGTCCTGAAGTCCTCCCACATTAGTCCTGGTCTCAGGTCTCTGTCCTGAAGTCCTCTCACATTAGTCTTGGTCTCAGGTCTCTGTCCTGAAGTCCTCCCACATTAGTCCTGGTCTCAGGTCTCTGTCCTGAAGTCCTCTCACATTAGTCCTGGTCTCAGGTCTCTGTCCTGAAGTCCTCTCACATTAGTCCTGGTCTCTGGTCTCTGTCCTGAAGTCCTCTCACATTAGTCCTGGTCTCAGGTCTTTGTCCTGAAGTCCTCTCACATTAGTCCTGGTCTCAGGTCTCTGTCCTGAAGTCCTCTCACATTAGTCCTGGTCTCAGGTCTCTGTCCTGAAGTCCTCTCACATTAGTCCTGGTCTCAGGTCTCTGTCCTGAAGTCCTCTCACATTAGTCCTGGTCTCAGGTCTGTCCTGAAGTCCTCTCACATTAGTCCTGGTCTCAGGTCTCTGTCCTGAAGTCCTCTCACATTAGTCCTGGTCTCAGGTCTCTGTCCTGAAGTCCTCTCACATTAGTCCTGGTCTCAGGTCTCTGTCCTGAAGTCCTCTCACATTAGTCCTGGTCTCAGGTCTCTGTCCTGAAGTCCTCTCACATTAGTCCTGGTCTCAGGTCTCTGTCCTGAAGTCCTCTCACATTAGTCCTGGTCTCAGTCTGTCCTGAAGTCCTCTCACATTAGTCCTGGTCTCAGGTCTCTGTCCTGAAGTCCTCTCACATTAGTCCTGGTCTCAGGTCTCTGTCCTGAAGTCCTCTCACATTAGTCCTGGTCTCAGGTCTCTGTCCTGAAGTCCTCTCACATTAGTCCTGGTCTCAGGTCTCTGTCCTGAAGTCCTCTCACATTAGTCCTGGTCTCAGGTCTGTCCTGAAGTCCTCTCACATTAGTCCTGGTCTCAGGTCTCTGTCCTGAAGTCCTCTCACATTAGTCCTGGTCTCAGGTCTCTGTCCTGAAGTCCTCTCACATTAGTCCTGGTCTCAGGTCTCTGTCCTGAAGTCCTCTCACATTAGTCCTGGTCTCAGGTCTCTGTCCTGAAGTCCTCTCACATTAGTCCTGGTCTCAGGTCTCTGTCCTGAAGTCCTCTCACATTAGTCCTGGTCTCAGGTCTCTGTCCTGAAGTCCTCTCACATTAGTCCTGGTCTCAGGTCTCTGTCCGAAGTCCTCTCACATTAGTCCTGGTCTCAGGTCTGTCCTGAAGTCCTCTCACATTAGTCCTGGTCTCAGGTCTCTGTCCTGAAGTCCTCTCACATTAGTCCTGGTCTCAGGTCTCTGTCCTGAAGTCCTCTCACATTAGTCCTGGTCTCAGATCTCTGTCCTGAAGTCCTCTCACATTAGTCCTGGCCTCAGGTCTCTGTCCTGAAGTCCTCCCACATTAGTCCTGGTCTCAGGTCTCTGTCCTGAAATCCTCTCACATTAGTCCTGGTCTCAAGTCTGTCCTGAAGTCCTCTCACATTAGTCCTGGTCTCAGGTCTCTGTCCTGAAGTCCTCCCACATTAGTCCTGGTCTCAGGTCTCTGTCCTGAAGTCCTCTCACATTAGTCCTGGTGTCAGGTCTCTGTCCTGAAGTCCTCTCACATTAGTCCTGGTCTCAGGTCTCTGTCCTGAAGTCCTCTCACATTAGTCCTGGTCTCAGGTCTCTGTCCTGAAGTCCTCTCACATTAGTCCTGGTCTCAGGTCTCTGTCCTGAAGTCCTCTCACATTAGTCCTGGTCTCAGGTCTCTGTCCTGAAGTCCTCCACATTAGTCCTGGTCTCAGGTCTCTGTCCTGAAGTCCTCTCCACATTAGTCCTGGTCTCAAGTCTCTGTCCAGAAGTCCTCTCACATTAGTCCTGGTCTCAGGTCTCTGTCCTGAAGTCCTCTCACATTAGTCCTGGTCTCAGGTCTCTGTCCTGAAGTCCTCTCACATTAGTCCTGGTCTCAGGTCTCTGTCCTGAAGTCCTCTCACATTAGTCCTGGTCTCAGGTCTCTGTCCTGAAGTCCTCTCACATTAGTCCTGGTCTCAGGTCTCTGTCCTGAAGTCCTCTCACATTAGTCCTGGTCTCAGGTCTCTGTCCTGAAGTCCTCTCACATTAGTCCTGGTCTCAGGTCTCTGTCCTGAAGTCCTCTCACATTAGTCCTGGTCTCAGGTCTCTGTCCTGAAGTCCTCTCACATTAGTCCTGGTCTCAGGTCTCTGTCCTGCAGTCCTCTCACATTAGTCCTGGTCTCAGGTCTCTGTCCTGAAGTCCTCTCACATTAGTCCTGGTCTCAGGTCTCTGTCCTGCAGTCCTCTCACATTAGTCCTGGTCTCAGGTCTCTGTCCTGAAGTCCTCTCACATTAGTCCTGGTCTCAGGTCTCTGTCCTGAAGTCCTCTCACATTAGTCCTGGTCTCAGGTCTCTGTCCTGAAGTCCTCTCACATTAGTCCTGGTCTCAGGTCTCTGTCCTGAAGTCCTCTCACATTAGTCCTGGTCTCAGGTCTGTCCTGAAGTCCTCTCACATTAGTCCTGGTCTCAGGTCTCTGTCCTGAAGTCCTCTCACATTAGTCCTGGTCTCAGGTCTCTGTCCTGAAGTCCTCTCACATTAGTCCTGGTCTCAGGTCTCTGTCCTGAAGTCCTCTCACATTAGTCCTGGTCTCAGGTCTCTGTCCTGAAGTCCTCTCACATTAGTCCTGGTCTCAGGTCTCTGTCCTGAAGTCCTCTCACATTAGTCCTGGTCTCAGGTCTGTCCTGAAGTCCTCTCACATTAGTCCTGGTCTCAGGTCTCTGTCCTGAAGTCCTCTCACATTAGTCCTGGTTCAGGTCTCTGTCCTGAAGTCCTCTCACATTAGTCCTGGTCTCAGGTCTCTGTCCTGAAGTCCTCTCACATTAGTCCTGGTCTCAGGTCTCTGTCCTGAAGTCCTCTCACATTAGTCATGGTCTCAGGTCTGTCCTGAAGTCCTCTCACATTAGTCCTGGTCTCAGGTCTCTGTCCTGAAGTCCTCTCACATTAGTCCTGGTCTCAGGTCTCTGTCCTGAAGTCCTCTCACATTAGTCCTGGTCTCAGGTCTCTGTCCTGAAGTCCTCTCACATTAGTCCTGGTCTCAGGTCTCTGTCCTGAAGTCCTCTCACATTAGTCCTGGTCTCAGCTCTCTGTCCTGAAGTCCTCTCACATTAGTCCTGGTCTCAGGTCTCTGTCCTGAAGTCCTCTCACATTAGTCCTGGTTTCAGGTCTCTGTCCTGAAGTCCTCTCACATTAGTCCTGGTCTCAGGTCTCTGTCCTGAAGTCCTCTCACATTAGTCCTGGTCTCAGGTCTCTGTCCTGAAGTCCTCTCACATTAGTCATGGTCTCAGGTCTGTCCTGAAGTCCTCTCACATTAGTCCTGGTCTCAGGTCTCTGTCCTGAAGTCCTCTCACATTAGTCCTGGTCTCAGGTCTCTGTCCTGAAGTCCTCTCACATTAGTCCTGGTCTCAGGTCTTTGTCCTGAAGTCCTCTCACATTAGTCCTGGTCTCAGGTCTCTGTCCTGAAGTCCTCTCACATTAGTCCTGGTCTCAGGTCTCTGTCCTGAAGTCCTCTCACATTAGTCCTGGTCTCAGGTCTCTGTCCTGAAGTCCTCTCACATTAGTCCTGGTCTCAGGTCTCTGTCCGAAGTCCTCTCACATTAGTCCTGGTCTCAGGTCTGTCCTGAAGTCCTCTCACATTAGTCCTGGTCTCAGGTCTCTGTCCTGAAGTCCTCTCACATTAGTCCTGGTCTCAGGTCTCTGTCCTGAAGTCCTCTCACATTAGTCCTGGTCTCAGGTCTCTGTCCTGAAGTCCTCTCACATTAGTCCTGGTCTCAGGTCTCTGTCCTGAAGTCCTCCCACATTAGTCCTGGCCTCAGGTCTCTGTCCTGAAGTCCTCCCACATTAGTCCTGGTCTCAAGTCTCTGTCCAGAAGTCCTCTCACATTAGTCCTGGTCTCAGGTCTCTGTCCTGAAGTCCTCTCACATTAGTCCTGGTCTCAGGTCTCTGTCCTGAAGTCCTCTCACATTAGTCCTGGTCTCAGGTCTCTGTCCTGAAGTCCTCTCACATTAGTCCTGGTCTCAGGTCTCTGTCCTGAAGTCCTCTCACATTAGTCCTGGTCTCAGGTCTCTGTCCTGCAGTCCTCTCACATTAGTCCTGGTCTCGGGTCTCGTACCTGGAGTTGAGTTCTCGCAGCAGCGTGGGAACGTCCAGCTCGTGTTTGGTCACGATCCCGAACGAGGCTTTGACGGCCACGGAGTCGGAGCCGCTGATGTTGAATCCCACGTCGTTGCTAACGTGGTTACCGAGGCGACCGTTCAGGGCCACGTCCGAATGGTCCTCATAGTTCAGCAGCTGGTAGGAGGAGACGCCTGCAGGAGGAGGAGGAGGAGGAGGAGGAGGAGGAGGAGGAGGAGGCATCACTCTACAGCTGTGTTTGAACTACAGCTGTGTTTGAACTACAGCCCGCGAACAATCATACAGGAAAATATAAACTGTTTCATCTTTCACAGAAAAAAGTTATATTTCTAGTTCTCTGTTTTCTTAATCTCCTATATCTTTGTTCAAATCTGTCTCTTTATCTGTGTCCTTTACATGAGACTAGTTCAGAGCCCAGTTTTTAGACCAGAATTGAACCAAGTCGACCGCGGGGCAACAGTGGGAAAGGTAGGTGTGCTGTCCCAGGTAGGAATGTGTCAATATTTAAAAAATTAAAATACGTTTTTATGATCTATCTTTTTATTGACCCACTTTAGCACTGAACTCTCAGAGCAGTCAAGGAAGAGTAACTCCTCTTATTTATACAATATAGGCTTTTTTCATAACTTTGTGTCTTTTTTTGTTTCTTTATGTAGTTTATTTACATGTGATTATGTTTATGAGATTATCTTGATACTAGACTGTGTTACCATAGCAACACAGTTTACTTTTCAGCAGTTAGCATTTAGTTTTGCTGTATTTCAGTTATATTAACCCGTTTTCATAATCGGAAGGTAATTATTTTTGGCTTTGTACTAACTGAATACTAACAGTTAGGCTAGTAACAGTTAGGCTAGTAACAGCTAGGCTAGTAACAGTTAGGCTAGTAACAGTTAGGCTAGTAACAGTTAGGCTAGTGACAGTTAGGCTAGTAACAGTTAGGCTAGTAACAGTTAGGCTAGTAACAGTTAGGCTAGTAACAGTTAGGCTAGTAACAGTTAGGCTAGTAACAGCTAGGCTAGTAACAGCTAGGCTAGTAGCAGTTAGGCTAGTAACAGTTAGGCTAGTAACAGTTAGGCTAGTAACAGTTAGGCTAGTAACAGCTAGGCTAGTAGCAGTTAGGCTAGTAACAGTTAGGCTAGTAACAGTTAGGCTAGTGACAGTTAGGCTAGTAACAGCTAGGCTAGTAACAGCTAGGCTAGTAGCAGTTAGGCTAGTAACAGTTAGGCTAGTAACAGTTAGGCTAGTGACAGTTAGGCTAGTAACAGCTAGGCTAGTAACAGCTAGGCTAGTAACAGCTAGGCTAGTAACAGTTAGACTAGTAGCAGCTAGGCTAGTAACAGCTAGGCTAGTAACAGTTAGGCTAGTAACAGTTAGGCTAGTAACAGTTAGGCTAGTAACAGTTAGACTAGTAGCAGCTAGGCTAGTAACAGTTAGGCTAGTAACAGTTAGGCTAGTAACAGCTAGGCTAGTAACAGTTAGGCTAGTAACAGCTAGGCTAGTAACAGCTAGGCTAGTAACAGTTAGGCTAGTAACAGTTAGGCTAGTAACAGCTAGGCTAGTAACAGCTAGGCTAGTAACAGCTAGGCTAGTAACAGTTAGGCTAGTAACAGCTAGGCTAGTAACAGCTAGGCTAGTAACAGTTAGGCTAGTAACAGTTAGGCTAGTAACAGTTAGGCTAGTAACAGTTAGGCTAGTAACAGTTAGGCTAGTAACAGTTAGGCTAGTAACAGTTAGGCTAGTAACAGTTAGGCTAGTAGCAGCTAGGCTAGTAACAGCTAGGCTAGTAACAGTTAGGCTAGTAACAGTTAGGCTAGTAACAGTTAGGCTAGTAACAGTTAGGCTAGTAACAGTTAGGCTAGTAAC
>OZ035844.1:926373-938873 GCA_964034765.1 Knipowitschia caucasica | reverse complement strand
GGCAGACTGACAGAAATGAGACAACCAGTCTGTGCCATCAGCCCCTCCCACCACCACCACACCTCATTCTAATGTGGGGGAAGTGTCTTGCCTAAGAACACAATGACAGTTAGGCCAAATGTGGCACCTGGTGTTCCCAGAGGTCTCCCATCACAGCACTAACCAGACCCTGCCCTGCACAGCTTCAGAGGTCTGAGGGATCTAGCTTTTTTATGCAAGTTTGGCCACAGGAACCTTTTCTTTCTCATAAATATGAAGTGTTAATTCAGATTCAGATTCAGACTCATTTATTTGCCATTTGCAGTAAAACCACATTAGAAAAACTGTGCAAGACTACCCCGGTGTGCACACACCAGAGCTGTTGTCCCAACAGATCAGAACACAACAGTCTGTCTTCACCTCAATTAGAAAACACATCTTTGATAGAAATATATCAAAGAACCCAGAGAGTCACTTTGTGACACTTTGGGCTGAGAGCTCTGTTTTTCACTTTCCTTTCTGAAAAATCTAAAATTAAATACATGCGTGTGAAAACTGGAGACACTAGAGACAAGACTAGATTATATATTACACTGTTCCATTGTTGTGGCTTGAAAGTTACGGACCTCAGCTTTAAGTAATGTAAGAAATAGAAAGTTCCAGGACAAACCAGACGAGGGGATGAAAGTACAGCCTTTTCTCCCGGGAGCATTTTCAGTTTCTAAAAGTGGATCCCCTCTTGATGTTTCCCTAATTCTAAGTTTGCCTCCATAATAACCTGTCGTTTGCTAATTTAAGATACACCACCTTTAAACGGCTTCAGCTTCTGCTCCAGAAACTTCTCCCTCAATTTCACCGCTTTGCAAAAAGAAAAGGCTTTAATTAACGTTATCCTGGCAGCGGCAAGGAGAGGAGGATGGAACATGGAGAGAGAAAATGGTTTTAGGAGGAGAGAGAGGAGAGAGAGAGAGAGAGGGAAAGAGAGGGGAGAGAGAGGAGAGAGAGGAGAGAGAGAGAGGGGAGAGAGAGAGAGGAGAGAGAGAGAGAGGGGAAAGAGAGGGGAGAGAGAGGAGAGAGAGGAGAGAGAGAGAGGGGAGAGAGAGAGAGAGGAGAGTGAGTGGAGGAGAGAGGGGAGAGAGAGGAGAGAGAGAGAGAGGGGAAAGAGAGAAAGGGGATGAGAGAGGAGAGAAGAGGAGAGAGAGAGAGGGGGAGAGAGAGAGAGGAGAGAGAGAGGGAGTGGAAAGAGAGGGTTGAGAGAGACGGAGAGAGAGAGAGGGGTAGAGAGAGAGAGAGATGAGAGAGAGAGAGAGAGGAGAGAGAGAGAGAGAGGAGTTGGAGAGAGAGAGAGGAGGAGAGAGAGAGAGAGAGAGAGAGAGAGCGAGTGAGGAGAGAGAGAAGAGAGGAGTAGAGAGAGAGAGAGAGAGAGAGAGAGAGAGAGAGAGAGAGAGAGAGAGGAGGTGAGAGAGAGAGAGAGAGAGAGAGGAGAGAGAGAGAGGTGAGAGAGAGAGAGAGAGAGAGAGAGAGGAAGTGTGTGTGTCAGTGCTGCTTGCTCTGGGTCCAGTGCAGGGTTAGACTCAGGGATCTCCTCAGACTCGGATGCAGGACTTTGAGAGGGTCTTGTAAACTTGGATCTGGTCGGGGCAGACATGGCCCCCGGGGGACACTGTAGGAGGACCCCGTCTCTGGTTCTGGTTCTGGTTCTGGTGCTGCAGGTTGTAGCCGTACTGTGTCAACAAGACTCCAAAACCGGTGAGTGATGAAGAAGAGGAGGTCTGTGTGAGATTGTTTTTAAAGATGTGGTTTATGGTCCCAGTCTGGGTCGGGTTTTCAGTTCTTTAGCAGTTCTTTCAGTGCAGAACATAATCTAGTTTCACTTAGATTAGATTAGAAAACTCTGTACAATTTATATTATTATTATTATTTTTTAAAGAGAATGGGAAGAAGAAAACAAAGTTATAAGTGCATTTATGGACATTTACAGATCTGCCCTTTATGGTCCGAGGGCTCTATGTGTTATTAATCGTTGTGTTTCTTGTGTCTGGACTGTTTCTCTGATCTGTGTCGGCGAATCCACAACTTTGTCCAGACCTTGGAGATGACCACTGTTGGGATTTAGGGCGATACAAAACATACATTGGATTGAATAAGTCTCATTTCACCTGTTTGTAAGAATAAGAACCAAAAGACGTTTTAGTTTCTGGTTCAAATCCCACGTACTGTACTTACTGTACTTTCTGGACCTGTTCACACAACCATCCATCCATCCATCCATTTTCTTCCGCTTTATCCGTTGCCGGGTCGCGGGGGCAGCAGTCTAAGCAGAGACGCCCAGACTTCCCTATCCACACACACTTCCTCCAGCTCGTCCGGGGGGACCCCAAGGCGTTCCCAGGCCAGCTGAGAGACATAGTCCCTCCAGCGTGTCCTGGGTCTTCCGCGGGGCCTCCTCCCGGTGGGGCGTGCCCGGAACACCTCCCCAGGGAGGCGTCCAGGAAGCATCCGGAACAGATGCCCGAGCCACCTCAACTGGTTCCTCTCGACGTGGAGAAGCAGCGGTTCTACTCCGAGCTCCTCCCGTGTGACTGAGCTCCTCACCCTATCTCTAAGGGAGCGCCCAGCCACTCTGCGGAGGAAGCTCATTTCGACCGCTTGTATCCGCGATCTCGTTCTTTCGGTCATTACCCAAAGCTCATGACCATAGGTGAGGGAGGGAACGAAGATTGACCGGTAAATCGAGAGCTTTGCCTTTCGGCTCAGCTCCCTCTTCACCACAACGGTCCGATACAGCGACCGCATAACTGCGCACGCTGCACCGATCCGCCTGTCAATCTCACGCTCCATTCTTCCCTCACTCGTGAACAAGACCCCGAGATACTTGAACTCCTCCACTTGAGGAAGGACCTCTCCACCCACCTGCAGAGGGCAAGGCGCACCTTTTTCCGGTCGAGCACCATGGCCTCGGATTTGGAGGTGCTGATTCTCATCCCAGCGCTTCACACTCGGCTGCAAACCGTCCCAGTGCATGCTGCAGGTCCTGGTTCGTTGGAGCCAACAGGACAACATCGTCCGCAAACAGCAGAGATGAAATCCTGTGGTCTCCGAACCGGACCCCCTCCGACCCCTGGCTGCGCCTAGATATTCTGTCCATAAATACAGTGAACAGAACCGGTGACAAAGGGCAGCCCTGTCGGAGGCCAACATTCACCGGGAACAGGTCTGACTTACTGCCGGCAATGCGAACACAGCTCTGGCTCCGGTCATACAGGGATCGGATGGCCCTCAGCAGAGGACCTCCGACCCCGTACTCCCGGAGAACCCCCCAAAGGACACACACAGTCGAACGCCTTCTCCAAATCCACAAAGCACATGTGGACAGGTTGGGCGAACTCCCATGAACCCTCGAGTATCCGACGGAGAGTATAGAGCTGGTCCAGTGTTCCGCGACCGGGACGAAAACCACACTGCTCCTCCTGGATCCGAGATTCGACCATCGGCCGTAACCTCCTCTCCAGTACCTTGGAGTAGACCTTACCGGGGAGGCTGAGGAGTGTGATCCCACGATAATTGGAACACACCCTCCGGTCCCCCTTCTTGTAGAGAGGGACCACCACCCCGGTCTGCCACTCCATTGGCACTGCCCCGATCGCCACGCGATGTTGCAGAGACGTGTCAGCCAAGACAGTCCTACAACATCCAGAGACTTTAGATAATCAGGGCGGATCTCATCCACACCCGGAGCCTTGCCACCATGGAGGCTACCAACCACCTTGGTGACCTCAGCCAGGGAGATGGATGTACCCGCCCCAACATCCTCAGCCTCTGCCTCTGTAACAGAGGACGTGACGGGGGGATTGAGGAGAACCTCAAAGTATTCCTTCCACCGCCCGACAATATCCCCAGTCGAGGTCAGCAGCTCTCCACCCGCACCGTACATGGTGTTGGCAAAGAACTGCTTCCCCCTCCTGAGGCGCCGGATGGTTTGCCAGAATCTCTTGCGAGGCCGACCGATGTCATGCTCCATGGACTCTCCGAACTCCTCCCAGTCCCGGGTTTTTGCCTCTGCAACAGCCTTGCGGCACGCTTGGCCTGCCGGTACTGGACAGCTGCCTCAGGAGTCCCCCGAACATCATGGCTCGATAGGACTCCTACTTCAGCCTGACAGCAACCCTTACTGCGGTGTCCACCACCGGGTTCGGGGGTTGCCGCCGGGACCAGCACCAGAGGACCTTGCGACCCCTCTACGAGCCGCCGCATCGGCGATTGAGGCAGAGAACATGGTCCACTCGGACTCCATGTCCCCCTCCTCCGCCGGGACCTGGGAGAAGCTTCTCCCAGGAGGTGTGAGTTGAAAGTCCGTCTGACAGGGGGCTCAGCGAGACGTTCCCAGCAGGCCCTCC
Organism: Knipowitschia caucasica; assembly: GCA_964034765.1. Taxonomy (NCBI): domain Eukaryota; kingdom Metazoa; phylum Chordata; class Actinopteri; order Gobiiformes; family Gobiidae; genus Knipowitschia; species Knipowitschia caucasica. Next base: position 934,497 of record OZ035844.1, on the reverse strand, counting down.
ACTATACGCTTGGGTCTGCCAGGTCTGACCGGCTTCTTCCCCTGCCAGCGGATCCAACTCACGACCAGGTGATGATCGGTTGACAGCTCCGCCCCTCTCTTTACCCGAGTGTCAGAGACACGCGGTCGAAGGTCAGATGATACGACAACAAAGTCGATCATCGACCTCCGGCCTAGGGTGTCCTGGTGCCACGTGCACTGGTGGACACCCTTGTGCTCGAACATGGTGTTCGTGATGGACAAACCGCGACTGGCACAGAAGTCCAACAACTGAGCACCGCTGGTTGACACAACCACACCAGCTTTAATGATTATAGCTATAATCTATTTCTGCAAACTCCGCCTGTAAAGCCTGATGGTTAGAATGATAAAGTCCTGTGACAGAGCGCTGAAAAATATCCAAATACACAAACTGTCATCGGTAAATGAGCCGCAGAGTTAATAATCCTTAAAAATACTAGTGGCTTATTGTCCAAAAGTTCTGTCCACGTCCAGTTTTAGACCGAGAACCATTGTACCGGTGTGTATCTGACTATTTATAGCACTTTCTCCTCTGTTTCTTTTGCCTTTTTAACTGGATAAAAAAGAAAACATGTCTCTCTCCAAGATGCAAAATCACAATAATCTTTTCATGTATTTACAATAACAGCTGATCAAACTCTAATGAAAGCAGTTACGGAGGTTTTTATCGACCCCGAATTCAAAGATTCAAAGAGATTACTATTTTGACTCTTTCTTTTGGTCGATCAGGTCCAAGCCGAGTCAGAGGCACCGGCTGTTGTCGTTTTAGGATTTTTACATTTTTATTTCATTGACGATTGTGTAAAAGCTGCAGAATATTGATATGAAGTTATGAAAGACATGGTGTTTATGACCCTTATAATAAAAGTTTATATGTAAAGAAGAAATGCTTCAGTTGTGGCTCAGCTAAATACAACAGTTTCTACCCTGGATTGGACTTTTGTAGGAGATGGAAGACTGTTTTGGATTTTAGCTGCATAAATGTGAAACGTTGCCTCCTCATGTTTAGTCCTAACTCTGGGCCCAGCAGGAGACCAGTCCCTGTGCTCCTCTGAGTTGGCACTAACATGTCACAGATGTTCTTTGGTAAGAGGCCATGGAGCGACGTGTTCTCTGAGCCACAGGTGCAAAGACCTGAGAAGTGGACTAATGTGATGGTACTTCCTGGTTCTAGTCAGGACTAATGTGATGGTACTTCCTGGTTCTAGTCAGGACTAATGTGATGGTACTTCCTGGTTCTAGTCAGGTCTTGCTGCAGCTCGCTCTTAATGGAAGTCATATCCCTCAAAAGCTGCAACTTCCTCCTTTTTTACCAACCTAAAATTATCCCTTTGTCATCATTGTCTGAGCCCACACCGGCTGTTCCGTGGTCAGGTTCACACCGAGCCTCACCACAGGTTATAGCAAACATTATTTATTATTCTCACTTATTAAATCAACATTAGTGTCCGTCCAGAATGCGAGCGGCGTCACTTCTTGTCTAAAAGAAGTGTTCCAATGACAGTGTGCAGAGTTTTATATAGACCTGGAGCATGTGCGTGTGTGAGTTATTTCAGAAGTGAATGAGGGGTTAGTGTTAGCCCAAGTTATAATGATGTGGTCAGGAGGACGGGACGGTCAGGAGCAGGCCACTCATTATGGTCAGAGAACAGGCCAGCAGACACACCCAGAGACAGGGACAGAGACAGAGACAGAGACAGAGACAGAGACAGAGACAGAGGCAGAGGCAGAGACAGAGACAGAGGCAGAGACAGAGACAGAGACAGAGACAGAGGCAGAGGCAGAGACAGAGACAGAGGCAGAGGCAGAGGCAGAGGCAGAGGCAGAGACAGAGACAGAGGCAGAGGCAGAGACAGAGGCAGAGGCAGAGGCAGAGGCAGAGACAGAGGCAGAGGCAGAGGCAGAGGCAGAGGCAGAGACAGAGACAGAGGCAGAGGCAGAGACAGAGGCAGAGACAGAGGCAGAGGCAGAGGCAGAGGCAGAGGCAGAGACAGAGGCAGAGGCAGAGACAGAGACAGAGGCAGAGACAGAGAGACAGAGACAGAGGCAGAGGCAGAGGCAGAGGCAGAGGCAGAGACAGAGACAGAGGCAGAGGCAGAGACAGAGGCAGAGACAGAGGCAGAGGCAGAGGCAGAGGCAGAGGCAGAGGCAGAGGCAGAGGCAGAGGCAGAGGCAGAGACAGAGACAGAGGCAGAGGCAGAGGCAGAGGCAGAGGCAGAGGCAGAGACAGAGGCAGAGGCAGAGACAGAGACAGAGACAGAGGCAGAGGCAGAGACAGAGACAGAGACAGAGACAGAGGCAGAGGCAGAGGCAGAGACAGAGACAGAGGCAGAGGCAGAGGCAGAGGCAGAGGCAGAGGCAGAGGCAGAGGCAGAGGCAGAGGCAGAGAGCAGAGACAGAGGCAGAGGCAGAGGCAGAGGCAGAGGCAGAGACAGAGACAGAGGCAGAGGCAGAGACAGAGGCAGAGGCAGAGACAGAGGCAGACAGAGACAGAGGCAGAGGCAGAGGCAGAGGCAGAGGCAGAGACAGAGACAGAGGCAGAGGCAGAGACAGAGGCAGAGGCAGAGGCAGAGGCAGAGGCAGAGACAGAGACAGAGGCAGAGACAGAGACAGAGACAGAGGCAGAGGCAGAGACAGAGAGACAGAGGCAGAGGCAGAGGCAGAGGCAGAGGCAGAGGCAGAGGCAGAGACAGAGACAGAGACAGAGGCAGAGACAGAGGCAGAGGCAGAGGCAGAGGCAGAGGCAGAGGCAGAGGCAGAGACAGAGGCAGAGGCAGAGACAGAGGCAGAGGCAGAGGCAGAGACAGAGGCAGAGGCAGAGGCAGAGGCAGAGGCAGAGGCAGAGGCAGAGGCAGAGGCAGAGGCAGAGACAGAGACAGAGGCAGAGACAGAGGCAGAGACAGAGGCAGAGGCAGAGACAGAGGCAGAGACAGAGGCAGAGGCAGAGGCAGAGGCAGAGACAGAGGCAGAGGCAGAGACAGAGACAGAGGCAGAGGCAGAGGCAGAGACAGAGGCAGAGACAGAGGCAGAGACAGAGGCAGAGGCAGAGGCAGAGACAGAGGCAGAGGCAGAGACAGAGACAGACCAGAGAGAGAGAGGTTACATATAGTACGGTCCATATTGGTTATTTTACACATTTAAATCACCTTTGTTTTCCACGTTGGTAGTTTCCTGAATGTGTTTGTGCTTGTGAGTAGTTCTAAAGCATCTTTAGTCAAAGTGATGGTTGAGTGGGGCAGGGTCTTGCTGGTATTGTGTTTCTGGTTCTTACATCACACTAAATAACAGTGCACGTGTGTAGGTGCTGTTGTTTTTGGCTCTGGGCTCATGGGTCTGTTTCTACTGCACTCACTCATTTAACATGGAACTATATCCACATGGTCCATGACCATATGGAGTGGACTATGTACTGAACACTATGAGACTTTTTGAATTATTTATATTGTTTTAAGTTCTAGTAACATGAAGCTATTTTCAGTGTTGTGTTGTACATACAGTGTTGTGTTGTACGTACAGTGTTGTGTTGTGTTGTACATACAGTGTTGTGTTGTACATACAGTGTTGTGTTGTACATACAGTGTTGTGTTGTACATAGTGTCGTGTTGTACATACAGTGTTGTGTTGTACATAGTGTTGTGTTGTACATACAGTGTTGTGTTGTACATAGTGTCGTGTTGTACATACAGTGTTGTGTTGTACATAGTGTTGTGTTGTACATACAGTGTTGTGTTGTACGTACAGTGTTGTGTTGTGTTGTACATACAGTGTTGTGTTGTACATACAGTGTTGTGTTGTACATACAGTGTTGTGTTGTACATAGTGTCGTGTTGTACATACAGTGTTGTGTTGTACATAGTGTTGTGTTGTACATACAGTGTTGTGTTGTACGTACAGTGTTGTGTTGTGTTGTACATACAGTGTTGTGTTGTACATACAGTGTTGTGTTGTACGTACAGTGTTGTGTTGTGTTGTACATACAGTGTTGTGTTGTACATACAGTGTTGTGTTGTACATACAGTGTTGTGTTGTACATAGTGTCGTGTTGTACATACAGTGTTGTGTTGTACATAGTGTTGTGTTGTACATACAGTGTTGTGTTGTACATACAGTGTTGTGTTGTACATACAGTGTTGTGTACAGCCTGAGGTGAGTTATAGTCGTTCCCACAGACTGTAAATGTTCTTACCTCTGTGTAGACTTGTTTTAGAAGCAAAAGGGGACATTTTTCATGTTATTATTTAAGCTTGCTTCAGTCCTGAGTGTATTTCCTTTGTGAACGAGTCCCGGGTTTCCAAGATGTCTGCCCGTTCACATCTATGGTATTGGCTCATGCTCGCACCATGAAGCCCGAAAGATTGGCGGAAGTGGCGTGTTCTGGTCACTTCTGGTTCTCCTGGTCTTGGGTGCAGAAGGTGCACAGTGGTTGTACTTTCGCAGGACCAGAGTAACATGTGAGCGACAGACTAGAAAGAGACAAGAGGGGCCAGAGAGAGAGAGACCAGAGAGAGACCAGAGAGAGACCAGAGAGAGACCAGAGAGAGACCAGAGAGAGACCAGAGAGAGACCAGAGAGAGACCAGAGATAGACCAGAGATAGACCAGAGAGAGACCAGAGAGAGACCAGAGAGAGACCAGAGAGAGACCAGAGAGAGACCAGAGAGAGACCAGAGAGAGACCAGAGAGAGACCAGAGATAGACCAGAGAGAGACCAGAGAGAGACCAGAGAGAGACCAGAGATAGACCAGAGAGAGACCAGAGAGAGACCAGAGAGAGACCAGAGAGAGACCAGAGAGATAGACCAGAGAAAGACCAGAGAGAGACCAGAGAGAGACCAGAGAGAGACCAGAGAGAGACCAGAGAGAGACCAGAGAGAGACCAGAGAGAGAGACCAGAGAGAGACCAGAGAGAGACCAGAGAGAGACCAGAGAGAGACCAGAGAGAGAGACCAGAGAGAGAGACCAGAGAGAGACCAGAGAGAGACCAGAGAGAAACCAGAGAGAGACCAGAGAGAGAGACCAGAGAGAGACCAGAGAGACACCATGAGACCAGAGAGAAACCAGAGAGAGACCAGAGACCAACATTACAGCTTCAGTCAGTATTGACAGTGCTATTTTATTGTATTCATTCTTTCACTTACTATGGATAAAGTTTGGGGTTCTTACTTTTCAAACAATAAAAAATGAAATGTAGTTTAATCTAGTTCCTCGTTCTCATGTTTTTACGTCGGTCACATCTTCAGATCCTCTTTTTCAGACAGAAAAGTGAAAAAACAGCCCGTTGTCGTCTGATTTCTCCGCAAATTATTCATGAGGGCAGAAGTTAGGTACCCCAGCTTTAAAAACACCTTACTTAAACCTGTAATTTTAGATTTTCAAGTGAGGTTTTACTATAGCCTTGTCTGGAATGCTCCAAAGTATAGCACTAAAGTTTGTTCTGTAGCGTAAGGTTTGAATATTCTCAACACTAATTTCAAAGTTAATATTTTGTTTTATTTTATCAATAAAATCATACACTTATTTCCTCATGATTCTGCTGGTGCCATTGTTAGCCTGTTAGCGCACGGAGCTAAGGAGGGGCCATGCTAACCACCGCAGGCTAACCCCGCTGCAGCAGGACCTATAATCCAGACTGCGGTTTCCCTCAAATAACTCTGCTTTTGATTCACGGGCCCCAGCTCAGGAGGGGCCCCCACATAATGAGCAGTTACACACAGACGCACACACACACACACACACACACACACACGCACACACAGGCTGCAGCAGGTGGACCAGGCTCTGATGCATTTTATTCTTGCACACTGATACTTATATACAGTACAGCGTGGGGCCGGTAACACAGCTGTCAAAGGGAGGGTGTCTACAGTTTATTCTAGTTTGGAATCTTTTTGATCTGCACACACACACACACACACACATGCACACGCACACGCACACGCACACGCACACACACGCACACGAACGCACACACACTTTTGCATAATCACAAATATACACTACACGCACACACACACTCAAACACACTTTCACATACTCTCAGACACACACACACGCTTTCAAATACACATACAGATAGTCGTACATACACACACACACATACAGACGCTCACACACACACACACACACACACACACACACACACACACACATACACTCACACACACACTCACACACACACACACACTTTTCTGTCTATAGAGGTGAACGGGGCCAATAAAACACGTGAAAACTCGACAGAAGCAAAGTATTTTGAGAGCGAGGAACCAATGACATAGATTTTATTTGCAAAGTTCCTTTTGTCATAGTTTCAAAGTTAGACATTTTTATTTTTATTTTGTTCTCAAGCTTGTGTACTCGCTCTTTCATGACATTTCTTTGGTCCTGTGTAACAGCCATGCGTAACAAACCGGTCTCATAGACATCACCTGCAAATGTGTGTGTGTTACTGCCCTGAAGTGATGTGTGTCTCCCTGATAGTTTGGTGACACCAGAAGAGCTTCACCACAGTGTGTGCCTCATGCAGAAGAAGCTGGAATTTCCTCTGTGAAGGAATGACCAGAGAGAGACCAGAGAGAGACCAGAGAGAGAGACCAGAGAGAGACCAGAGAGAGACCAGAGAGAGACCAGAGAGAGAGACCTTGTGAGATATATAAGTGTTCTTATGGGACCATGTGACATTAGTGTTCTAATGGGACCATGTGACATTAGTGTTCTTATGGGACCATGTGACATTAGTGTTCTAATGGGACCATGTGACATAAGTGTTCTAATGGGACCATGTGACATTAGTGTTCTAATGGGACCATGTGACATTAGTGTTCTAATGGGACCATGTGACATTAGTGTTCTAATGGGACCATGTGACATTAGTGTTCTAATGGGACCATGTGACATAAGTGTTCTAATAGGACCATGGTCTTGTAAACATGTCTGTCATGTTTTATGGTGAAAGTCCGTCGTCCTTCATAGTCGATAAAGTTCCACTCACAGAGCAGTGCATTCTGGGTGGTTTGAGGATAGCCCCTGTGACTCTTGAGTGAGGCCTCTTTCAAACGCCTGTAACTCTGTCTGGGATTGGCTGTCGCGATCGTGTCTTGCTCCTGATTGGCCGAGGGAGAGTCAGCTGACCTCCTCCGTCACCTGGTCTGACCCCAGCGTTAGAGAGAAGCCACAGATGTGTTTAAAGACTCCCCCGAGCTCCGTCAAATATGTATCGACACTTTCTCTCATAATATTGGAAGAAATGGTTACTTTTAGATATTTATAGGCCTCAGGAAACATCCAGGCTTTAGGATCCAGGACTAAAGAGGTAGATCTGGACCAGGCTCAGTCTACAGCCTCAGTCCTGGGTCTACAGCCTCAGTCCTGGGTCTACAGCCTCAGTCCTGGGTCTACAGCCTCAGTCCTGGATCTACAGTACAGTCTCAGTCCTGGGTCTACAGCCTCAGTCCTGGGTCTACAGTCTCAGTCCTGGGTCTACAGCCTCAGTCCTGGGTCTACAGCCTCGGTCCTGGGTCTACAGCCTCAGTCCTGGGTCTACAGCCTCAGTCCTGGGTCTACAGCCTCAGTCCTGGGTCTACAGTCTCAGTCCTGGGTCTACAGCCTCAGTCCTGGGTCTACAGCCTCAGTCCTGGGTCTACAGCCTCAGTCCTGGATCTACAGTCTCAGTCCTGGGTCTACAGCCTCAGTCCTGGGTCTACAGTCTCAGTCCTGGGTCTACAGCCTCAGTCCTGGGTCTACAGTCTCAGTCCTGGATCTACAGCCTCAGTCCTGGGTCTACAGCCTCAGTCCTGGGTCTACAGCCTCAGTCCTGGATCTACAGCCTCAGTCCTGGGTCTACAGCCTCAGTCCTGGGTCTACAGCCTCAGTCCTGGGTCTACAGCCTCAGTCCTGGGTCTACAGTCTCAGTCCTGGGTCTACAGCCTCAGTCCCGGGTCTACATCCTCAGTCCTGGGTCTACAGCCTCAGTCCTGGATCTACAGTCTCAGTCCTGGGTCTACAGCCTCAGTCCTGGGTCTACAGTCTCAGTCCTGGGTCTATTGAGTTGAACTGATTCTGCTTCATATTTTTAGACAATAGAAAATTACACAAAGAACAGAGAGAGAC
>OZ035844.1:886611-926363 GCA_964034765.1 Knipowitschia caucasica | reverse complement strand
CCCTCTGTGGTTCAGAGGCTCCTTCTCCAGACTCACCACAACCACACACTGCAACAACCACACACAACACACACATGAGAGACCAGAGAGAGACCAGAGAGAGACCAGAGAGAGACCAGAGAGAGACCAGAGAGAGACCAGAGAGAGACCAGAGAGAGACCAGAGAGAGACCAGAGAGAGAGACACCAGAGAGAGAGACCAGAGAGAGACCAGAGAGACACCAGAGAGAGAGACCAGAGAGAGACCAGAGAGAGACAGAAGCGAGACCAGAGAGAGAGAGAGAGACCAGAGAGAGACCAGAGAGAGAGACCAGAGAGAGACCAGAGAGAGACCAGAGAGACACCAGAGAGAGACCAGAGAGAGACCAGAGAGAGAGACCAGAGAGAGACCAGAGAGAGACCAGAGAGAGACCAGAGAGAGACCAGAGAGAGACCAGAGAGAGAGACCAGAGAGAGACCAGAGAGAGACCAGAGAGACACCAGAGAGAGACCAGAGAGAGACCAGAGAGAGAGACCAGAGAGAGACCAGAGAGAGACCAGAGAGAGACCAGAGAGAGACCAGAGAGAGACCAGAGAGAGAGACCAGAAGAGAGACCAGAGAGAGACCAGAGAGAGAGACCAGAGAGAGAGACCAGAGAGAGACCAGAGAGAGACCAGAGAGAGACCAGAGAGAGACCAGAGAGAGGAGACCAGAGAGAGACCAGAGAGAGAGACCAGAGAGAGAACCAGAGAGAGACCAGAGAGAGAGACCAGAGAGAGAGACCAGAGAGAGACCAGAGAAGAGAGACCAGAGAGAGAGACCAGAGAGAGACCAGAGAGAGAACCAGAGAGAGACCAGAGAGAGACCAGAGAGGAGACCAGAGAGAGACCAGAGAGAGACCAGAGAGAGACCAGAGAGAGACCAGAGAGAGACCAGAGAGAGACCAGAGAGAGACCAGAGAGAGACCAGAGAGAGACCAGAGAGAGAGACCAGAGAGAGACCAGAGAGAGACAGAGAGAGACCAGAGAGAGACCAGAGAGAGAGACCAGAGAGAGAGACCAGAGAGAGACCAGAGAGAGACCAGAGAGAGAGACCAGAGAGAGAGAACCAGAGAGAGACCAGAGAGAGACCAGAGAGAGACCAGAGACCAGAGAGAGACCAGAGAGAGACCAGAGAGAGAGACCAGAGAGAGACCAGAGAGAGACCAGAGAGAGGCCAGAGAGAGACCAGAGAGAGACCAGAGAGAGACCAGAGAGAGACCAGAGAGAGACCAGAGAGAGACCAGAGAGAGAGACCAGAGAGAGACCAGAGAGAGACCAGAGAGAGAGACCAGAGAGAGACCAGAGAGAGAGACCAGAGAGAGAGACCAGAGAGAGAGAGAGAGAGACCAGAGAGAGAGACCAGAGAGAGACCAGAGAGAGAGACCAGAGAGAGACCAGAGAGAGACCAGAGAGAGACCAGAGAGAGACCAGAGAGAGGCCAGAGAGAGACCAGAGAGAGAGACCAGAGAGAGAGACCAGAGAGAGACCAGAGAGAGACCAGAGAGAGACCAGAGAGAGACCAGAGAGAGACCAGAGAGAGACCAGAGAGAGACCAGAGAGAGGCCAGAGAGAGACCAGAGAGAGACCAGAGAGAGACCAGAGAGAGACCAGAGAGAGACCAGAGAGAGACCAGAGAGAGACCAGAGAGAGACCAGAGAGAGACCAGAGAGAGGCCAGAGAGAGAGACCAGAGAGAGACCAGAGAGAGGCAGCTATAACCAAAGTCTGCAGCAGCTTGAGCGCACAGATGAGTGGATGTGAGTCAGTAAATAATCCTTATCTAAAGATTGAGGGGACTTCACAAAGAATTTTGTATTCAACTTGTATCAGTACAGGACACCTACATTGTTTTTTAATACAGAAGGAAATAAAAACGGTGGCTCTTTAGGACCAAAAATACATGAAAACCAGAGAGATAAAAACAGATATAAAGCTGGAACCATGGATTTAATTCTACAGTTCAGCTCTGACTGTCAATCATCCAGCTGTGTGTCCTCTGACTTCAGCTTCAGCATTTCTATTTCACAAAATCCCTCACAATATTAAATTATTTCTCCAACCCTTTCCCGTGAAGATGGCGTCTTTTCCTCAAACATTCAGGATTATTTACCTCAGCGCAGGCACAGAACAAGAGCAGGACGCTGGAGAAGCTTCTTGTCTCCATCGATTCTGGACGTGGAACTCTGTGGACAGAACAGAAGCAGGTTCAGAAGAAACACAACACTTTTTTAACACAACAGCAGTATCTAAATGTCCAAGTTTATTCTTTCTTTTGGCGTTATCAGCTCCTAGCATCGCACACATGACCCTTCTGTCTACATGAAGTGAAGCGAGGGGAGCAAGTCAGACCAGTCTCCTGTCGGTCAGGTTCAGACTCAGGTTCAGACTCAGGTTCAGACTCAGGTTCAGACTCAGGTTCAGACTCAGGTTCAGACTCAGGTTCAGACTCAGGTTCAGACTCAGGTTCAGACTCAGGTTCAGACTCAGGTTCAGACTCAGGTTCAGACTCAGGTTCAGACTCAGGTTCAGACTCAGGTTCAGACTCAGGTTCAGACTCAGGTTCAGACTCAGGTTCAGACTCAGGTTCAGACTCAGGTTCAGACTCAGGTTCAGACTCAGGTTCAGACTCAGATTCAGACTCAGGTTCAGACTCAGGTTCAGACTCAGGTTCAGACTCAGGTTCAGACTCAGGTTCAGACTCAGGTTCAGACTCAGGTTCAGACTCAGGTTCAGACTCAGGTTCAGACTCAGGTTCAGACTCAGGTTCAGACTCAGGTTCAGACTCAGGTTCAGACTCAGGTTCAGACTCAGGTTCAGACTCAGGTTCAGACTCAGGTTCAGACTCAGGTTCAGACTCAGGTTCAGACTCAGTCAGTTCAGACTCAGGTTCAGACTCAGGTTCAGACTCAGGTTCAGACTCAGGTTCAGACTCAGGTTCAGACTCAGGTTCAGACTCAGGTTCAGACTCAGGTTCAGACTCAGGTTCAGACTCAGGTTCAGACTCAGGTTCAGACTCAGGTTCAGACTCAGGTTCAGACTCAGGTTCAGACTCAGGTTCAGACTCAGGTTCAGACTCAGGTTCAGACTCAGGTTCAGACTCAGGTTCAGACTCAGGTTCAGACTCAGGTTCAGACTCAGGTTCAGACTCAGGTTCAGACTCAGGTTCAGACTCAGGTTCAGACTCAGGTTCAGACTCAGGTTCAGACTCAGGTTCAGACTCAGGTTCAGACTCAGGTTCAGACTCAGGTTCAGACTCCAGGTTCAGACTCAGGTTCAGACTCAGGTTCAGACTCAGGTTCAGACTCAGGTTCAGACTCAGGTTCAGGTTTCAGACTCAGGTTCAGACTCAGGTTCAGACTCAGGTTCAGACTCAGGTTCAGACTCAGGTTCAGACTCAGGTTCAGACTCAGGTTCAGACTCAGGTTCAGACTCAGGTTCAGACTCAGGTTCAGACAGACTCAGGTTCAGACTCAGGTTCAGACTCAGGTTCAGACTCAGGTTCAGAGGTTCAGACTCAGGTTCAGACTCAGGTTCAGACTCAGGTTCAGACTTAGGTTGTTCAGACTCAGGTTCAGACTCAGGTTCAGACTCAGGTTCAGACTCAGGTTCAGACTCAGATTCAGACTCAGGTTCAGACTCAGGTTCAGGACTCAGGTTCAGACTCAGATTCAGACTTCAGATTCAGACTCAGGTTCAGACTCAGGTTCAGAACTCAGGTTCAGACTCAGGTTCAGACTCAGGTTCAGACTCAGATTCAGACTCAGGTTCAGACTCAGGGTTCAGACTCAGGTTCAGACTCAGGTTCAGACTCAGGTTCAGACTCAGGTTCAGACTCAGGTTCAGACTCAGGTTCAGACTCAGGTTCAGACTCAGGTTCAGACTCAGGTTCAGACTCAGGTTCAGACTCAGGTTCAGACTCAGGTTCAGACTCAGGTTCAGACTCAGGTTCAGACTCAGGTTCAGACTCAGTTCAGACTCAGGTTCAGACTCAGGTTCAGACCACCAGGTTCAGACTCAGGTTCAGACTCAGGTTCAGACTCAGGTTCAGACTCAGGTTCAGACTCAGGTTCAGACTCAGGTTCAGACCACTCAGGTTCAGACTCAGGTTCAGACTCAGGTTCAGACTCAGGTTCAGACTCAGGTTCAGACTCCAGGTTCAGACTCAGGTTCAGACTCAGGTTCAGACTCAGGTTCAGACTCAGGTTCAGACTCAGGTTCAGACTCAGGTTCAGACTCAGGTTCAGACTCAGGTTCAGACTCAGGTTCAGACTCAGGTTCAGACTCAGGTTCAGACTCAGGTTCAGACTCAGGTTCAGACTCAGGTTCAGACTTCAGATTCAGACTCAGGTTCAGACTCAGGTTCAGACTCAGGTTCTGACTCAGGTTCAGACTCAGGTTCAGACTCAGGTTCAGACTAGGTTCAGACTCAGGTTCAGACTCAGGTTCAGACTCAGGTTCAGACTCAGGTCAGACTCAGGTTCAGACTCAGGTTCAGACTCAGGTTCAGACTCAGGTTCAGACTCAGGTTCAGACTCAGGTTCAGACTCAGGTTCATGACTCAGTTCAGACTCAGGTTCAGACTCAGGTTCAGACTCAGGTTCAGAACTCTCAGACTCAGGTTCAGACTCAGGTTCAGACTCAGGTTCAGACTCAGGTTCAGACTCAGGTTCAGACTCAGATTCAGACTCAGGTTCAGACTCAGGTTCAGACTCAGGTTCAGACTCAGGTTCAGACTCAGGTTCAGACTCAGGTTCAGACTCAGGTTCAGACTCAGGTTCAGACTCAGGTTCAGACTCAGGTTCAGACTCAGGTTCAGACTCAGGTTCAGACTCAGGTTCAGACTCAGATTCAGACTCAGATTCAGACTCAGATTCAGACTCAGACTCAGATTCAGACTCAGACTCAGATTCAGACTCAGATTCAGAGACTCAGGTTCAGACTCAGGTTCAGACTCAGATTCAGACTCAGACTCAGGTTCAGACTCAGTTCAGACTCAGGTTCAGACTCAGGTTCAGACTCAGGTTCAGACTCAGGTTCAGACTCAGGTTCAGACTCAGAGACTCAGGTTCAGATCTCAGGTCAGACTCAGGTCAGACTCAGGTTCAGACTCAGGTTCAGACTCAGGTTCAGACTCAGGTTCAGACTCAGGTTCAGACTCAGTTCAGACTCAGAGACTCAGGTTCAGACTCAGGTTCAGACTCAGAATTCAGACTCAGGTTCAGACTCAGGTTCAGACTCAGGCTCAGACTCAGGTTCAGACTCAGATTCAGACTCAGGTTCAGACTCAGGTTCAGACTCAGGCTCAGACTCAGGTTCAGACTCAGGTTCAGACTCAGGTTCAGACTCAGGTTCAGACTCAGGTTCAGACTCAGGTTCAGACTCAGGTTCAGACTCAGATTCAGACTCAGGTTCAGACTCAGGTTCAGACTCAGGCTCAGACTCAGGTTCAGACTCAGGTTCAGACTCAGGTTCAGACTCAGGTTCAGACTCAGATTCAGACTCAGGTTCAGACTCAGGTTCTCAGACTCAGGCTCAGACTCAGGTTCAGACTCAGGTTCAGACTCAGGTTCAGACTCAGGTTCAGACTCAGGTTCAGACTCAGGTTCAGACTCAGGTTCAGACTCAGGTTCAGACTCAGATTCAGACTCAGGTTCAGACTCAGATTCAGACTCTCAGGTTCAGACTCAGATTCAGACTCAGGTTCAGACTCAGGTTCAGACTCAGGTTCAGACTCAGATTCAGACTCAGGTTCAGACTCAGGTTCAGACTCAGGTTCAGACTCAGGTTCAGACTCAGGTTCAGACTCAGGTTCAGACTCAGGTTCAGACTCAGGTTCAGACTCAGGCTCAGACTCAGGTTCAGACTCAGGTTCAGACTCAGGTTCAGACTCAGGTTCAGACTCAGGTTCAGACTCAGGTTCAGACTCAGGTTCAGACTCAGGTTCAGACTCAGATTCAGACTCAGGTTCAGACTCAGATTCAGACTCAGGTTCAGACTCAGGTTCAGACTCAGGTTCAGACTCAGATTCAGACTTAGGTTCAGACTCAGGTTCAGACTCAGGTTCAGACTCAGGTTCAGACTCAGGTTCAGACTCAGATTCAGACTCAGATTCAGACTCAGGTTCAGACTCAGGTTCAGACTCAGGTTCAGACTCAGGTTCAGACTCAGATTCAGACTCAGGTTCAGACTCAGGTTCAGACTCAGGCTCAGACTCAGGTTCAGACTCAGGTTCAGACTCAGGTTCAGACTCAGGTTCAGACTCAGGTTCACACTCAGGTTCAGACTCAGGTTCAGACTCAGGTTCAGACTCAGGTTCAGACTCAGGTTCAGACTCAGGTTCAGACTCAGATTCAGACTCAGGTTCAGACTCAGGTTCAGACTCAGGTTCAGACTCAGATTCAGACTCAGATTCAGACTCAGATTCAGACTCAGATTCAGACTCAGATTCAGACTCAGATTCAGACTCAGGTTCAGACTCAGGTTCAGACTCAGGTTCACACTCAGGTTCAGACTCAGGTTCAGACTCAGGTTCAGACTCAGGTTCAGACTCAGATTCAGACTCAGGTTCAGACTCAGATTCAGACTCAGGTTCAGACTCAGGTTCAGACTCAGGTTCAGACTCAGATTCAGACTCAGATTCAGACTCAGATTCAGACTCAGATTCAGACTCAGATTCAGACTCAGGTTCAGACTCAGGTTCAGACTCAGGTTCAGACTCAGGTTCAGACTCAGGTTCAGACTCAGGTTCAGACTCAGGTTCAGACTCAGGTTCAGACTCAGGTTCAGACTCAGGTTCAGACTCAGATTCAGACTCAGGTTCAGACTCAGGTTCAGACTCAGGTTCAGACTCAGGTTCAGACTCAGATTCAGACTCAGATTCAGACTCAGATTCAGACTCAGGTTCAGACTCAGGTTCAGACTCAGGTTCAGACTCAGGTTCAGACTCAGGTTCAGACTCAGGTTCAGACTCAGGCTCAGACTCAGGTTCAGACTCAGATTCAGACTCAGGTTCAGACTCAGGTTCAGACTCAGGCTCAGACTCAGGTTCAGACTCAGGTTCAGACTCAGGCTCAGACTCAGGTTCAGACTCAGGCTCAGACTCAGGTTCAGACTCAGGCTCAGACTCAGGTTCAGACTCAGGTTCAGACTCAGGTTCAGACTCAGGTTCAGACTCAGGTTCAGACTCAGATTCAGACTCAGGTTCAGACTCAGGTTCAGACTCAGGCTCAGACTCAGGTTCAGACTCAGGTTCAGACTCAGGTTCAGACTCAGGTTCAGACTCAGGTTCAGACTCAGGTTCAGACTCAGGTTCAGACTCAGGCTCAGACTCAGGTTCAGACTCAGGTTCAGACTCAGGTTCAGACTCAGGTTCAGACTCAGGTTCAGACTCAGGTTCAGACTCAGGTTCAGACTCAGTTTCAGACTCAGATTCAGACTCAGGTTCAGACTCAGATTCAGACTCAGATTCAGACTCAGGTTCAGACTCAGGTTCAGACTCAGGTTCAGACTCAGATTCAGACTCAGGTTCAGACTCAGGTTCAGACTCAGGTTCAGACTCAGGTTCAGATTCAGGTTCAGACTCAGATTCAGACTCAGATTCAGACTCAGGTTCAGACTCAGGTTCAGACTCAGGTTCAGACTCAGATTCAGACTCAGGTTCAGACTCAGGTTCAGACTCAGGTTCAGACTCAGGTTCAGACTCAGGTTCAGACTCAGGTTCAGACTCAGGTTCACACTCAGGTTCAGACTCAGGTTCAGACTCAGGTTCAGACTCAGGTTCAGACTCAGATTCAGACTCAGGTTCAGACTCAGATTCAGACTCAGGTTCAGACTCAGGTTCAGACTCAGGTTCAGACTCAGATTCAGACTCAGATTCAGACTCAGATTCAGACTCAGATTCAGACTCAGATTCAGACTCAGATTCAGACTCAGGTTCAGACTCAGATTCAGACTCAGGTTCAGACTCAGATTCAGACTCAGATTCAGACTCAGATTCAGACTCATGCAGCCAGGATTCATTCTTCTAAACAAAAAACCCAAACGAAACACCGTCTTGTCAGAAACATGTGGTCTACATAGTGAGAGCTGATTGGCCGCTGAAAGGTGGTCCTCTTTTTCATGTTTCTGTGGAAAAGCCTGAAACATGTGACAGACAAACATTCAGTACATGTGGAGACTAAAGACAGAACCAAACAATTATATTTATAGAGCCCTTTACAAAACTCCAGCCCACATTAAAGACATTCATGCAAACAAACAGTAAAACAGTTATTAGTTAGTTAGCAAAAAAATAAGTGTTAAAAGTGTTAAAAGTCAGTTTGAATAAATGAGTTTTGAGCCAGGATTTAAAAAGGCCAGTCTCAGTGAGGACCGGTCTCTCAGGTCTGGGTCCAGGACTAACCCTGATGTAAGTGAGGGACTAGTTTACGTTTTTTTTAGTGGTTTCAAGGTCAGGTTCCCGAGCTTTAAATGAAAAACAATAAATAAATGATTCCTAATTTCCAGTAAAGTGACCTTTGATTGAGCTGCTGGAGTTATGTGGAGAGGCAGATCTGAGTCTGGTCCGAGTCTGGTCCGAGTCTGGTCCGAGTCTGGTCCGAGTCTGATCCGAGTCTGGTCCGAGTCTGATCCGAGTCTGATCCGAGTCTGGTCCGAGTCTGGTCCGAGTCTGGTCCGAGTCTGGTCCGAGTCTGGTCCGAGTCTGGTCCGAGTCTGGTCCGAGTCTGGTCCGAGCCTGGTCCGAGTCTGGTCCGAGTCTGATCCGAGTCTGGTCCGAGTCTGGTCCGAGTCTGGTCCGAGTCTGATCCGAGTCTGGTCCGAGTCTGGTCCGAGTCTGGTCCGAGTCTGGTCCGAGTCTGGTCCGAGTCTGATCCGAGTCTGGTCCGAGTCTGGTCCGAGTCTGGTCCGAGCCTGGTCCGAGCCTGGTCCGAGCCTGGTCCGAGCCTGGTCCGAGCCTGGTCCGAGTCTGGTCCGAGTCTGGTCCGAGCCTGGTCCAAGTCTTATCCGAGTCTGATCCGAGCCTGGTCCGAGCTTGATCCGAGCCTGGTCCGAGTCTGGTCCGAGTCTGGTCCGAGCCTGGTCCGTGAGTCCCAGGAGCAGTACCTGTGCTTCCTGTTGCTGCACATGTTAGTTCAGGACTCACAGTATCAAAGGGACTTAAAGCTGGGGGACCTAACTTAAGGACCCTCTCTCTCTGAACATGTCCTAATCTTCTTCATAATTATAAGTAAGAGCGTCGTGAGTCACTATTGGACGGTTTGGGGTGAGAGCTGATTGGCCGAGAGAAGGCGGTCCTCTCTTTATCCATTTTTCAATTCCATTTAGTTTATTTTATGTTTGTGTGGCTCTAAATCACAACAGTCGAGAAGAACAGAGAGACTTTGGTCCAAATGGAGCAGGATGAATAAATGTGGATAATCAGGTCCTGACTAAGGGGCCGCTCCAAAACCCAGCGGGACCAAAGAGAAACCTCTGAGGGTCCACATTAAGAGAAAGATCCGCTCAAAGTTCAGACCTCAGCGCTTGGAGATTTAGTTTGCAGACTCTGGATCCTGACTCTGGATCCTGACTCTGGATCCTGACTCTGGATCCTGACTCTGGATCCTGACTCTGGATCCTGACTCTGGATCCTGGCTCTGGATCCTGACTCTGGACCCTGACTCTGGACCCTGACTCTGGACCCTGACTCTGGATCCTGACTCTGGACCCTGACTCTGGACCCTGACTCTGGACCCTGACTCTGGATCCTGACTCTGGACCCTGACTCTGGACCCTGACTCTGGACCCTGACTCTGGATCCTGACTCTGGATCCTGACTCTGGATCCTGACTCTGGATCCTGACTCTGGACCCTGACTCTGGACCCTGACTCTGGACCCTGACTCTGGACCCTGACTCTGGATCCTGACTCTGGATCCTGACTCTGGACCCTGACTCTGGATCCTGACTCTGGACCCTGACTCTGAAGACCGCGGCTGAAGAGGAGGATGGGAGGTTCCCAACATGAGGTCCCAGAGCTGTGTGTAAGTTTAATGAAATAAAAGCTCGTCACATTTACTCTTCACAGGTTCATCTGTGGGAAACAAACCTGATTCTAAACTTCCTGTGGACATTCTTCTGGAAATGTCTGGGTTAGATTCTGACATTTCTCGAAACTCATCACATTTTAACTTGTAAAAAGTAAAAGTACCACAGTGGCCCAGGACGCTGGGGCTGAGGCTTTAGGACCGGTCTTGGACTGGTCTTGGACCGGTCTTGGACCGGTCTTGGACTGGTCTTGGACTGGTCTTGGACTGGTCTTGGACTGGTCTTGGACCGGTCTTGGACTGGTCTTGGACTGGTCTTGGACTGGTCTTGGACCGATCTTGGACTGGTCTTGGACCGGTCTTGGACTGGTCTTGGACTGGTCTTGGACTGGTCTTGGACTGGTCTTGGACTGGTCTTGGACTGGTCTTGGACTGGTCTTGGACTGGTCTTGGACCGGTCTTGGACTGGTCTTGGACTGGTCTTGGACCGGTCTTGGACTGTGGGGTGATGGGTTTGACCCTTCCCTTCCCCTGCTCCCTGCTGCTTCCTTCCTGAAGCCGATACATTTACATTTACACAAGTCCAGCTTCAATATCCACAGAAGTTTTATAGCAACAATATCTCGTTAGGAATCGTTTGGTTAATCTCATGATGGTCTAAACTCTCAAGTATTTTACACTTTCATAATCTATCCACAGACACTCACAGGATCATGTTTGGATCTATCCACAGACACAGGATCATGTTTGGATCTATCCACAGACACAGGATCATGTTTGGATCTATCCACAGACACAGGATCATGTTTGGGTCTATCCACAGACACAGGATCATGTTTGGATCTATCCACAGACACAGGATCATGTTTGGGTCTATCCACAGACACAGGATCATGTTTGGGTCTATCCACAGACACAGGATCATGTTTGGATCTATCCACAGACACAGGATCATGTTTGGATCTATCCACAGACACAGGATCATGTTTGGATCTATCCACAGACACAGGATCATGTTTGGATCTATCCACAGACACAGGATCATGTTTGGATCTATCCACAGACACAGGATCATGTTTGGATCTATCCACAGACACAGGATCATGTTTGGGTCTATCCACAGACACAGGATCATGTTTGGATCTATCCACAGACACAGGATCATGTTTGGATCTATCCACAGACACTCACAGGATCATGTTTGGGTCTATCCACAGACACAGGATCATGTTTGGGGCCACAGCTTCCTGCTCGAGTCTGTTTTAGTGGCATCAAAAACATGAACAAACAAAGATCACGATAAGAACCTTATCGTTCCATAATTGTGTGATCGCTGCTTAGTCTGAGAACTGAAAACACATTTGTCCCATTTAACAACAACAACCACAGCCTCAGTGCTTCCAAACGTCTTCATGATGAAGAAACATATTTTGTGCATGAAGTCAGTAATACTTGTGGGACACACATGTGCAGCCTCCAGCTGCTGCTGTCTGAGCCACATACCTCTGCACTGAGCTCATCTCCAGTTGTTCAGCAGTTTGTTCTACTCTCTGCTCTTATTCAATGGAAAGTAAAAGTATAGTTACTTCACATCTGTCCTGGATGTGGATGTTTTTCTATTTTGTCTTTATCCTTAAGTTTAAGGCTGTACTTTCTATTGTCTCACTGAACACATGCAAAACCAGATGTCATTAGTTGTGTAGCTTAGAAACATACTAAGTGTACACTACACAGTTATGTGTAGCCTTTAGCAACAAAGTTAACTTAGAACACACTTTCATTATCTTAACTCATGCTGTTACAGATAAATGACTTTATGAACGAGCTCAACAAATACTTTTTTTTTTAAATGTATCTTTTTGAACAAGCAGAAAGTGGACGCCTTACCAGCACAGAATCTGTCCAAACATAAGTCCTTCAGTGATGATTCCGTTGGCTTTAGGAGAGAGAGTGAGAGGCAGAGAGGAAGTGTGCGGCTCAGAGTCACAGAGGCAGGGGAGGCTCCAACTGCTGTGGGACTCAGGGGTCTCAGACTTCACCCTACAACATACCCACAGGTCTTTGTGTATAAAGAAAACAGAATTAAGATAAGATAAGAGATCCTTTATTCGTTCCCACAGTGGGGAAGTTACTAATTAATGAATAATTATTTGATGGATTATATGTTTACTCTGTTTATCAATGACCCAATCTGCAGTCAACACTGCCCTTGGTGGTGGACTAACCTGAATGATTGATGATCAGAGAAGATGATCATAGACTACTGTAGTAAAGCATGCAGGTGAGCGCGCCCCCTGCTGGCCGCTTCCGGGCCTACAGAGGCTGTAACCATGGTGACCGCTGCTCCTCAGGGAATGAATGCACCAACTTTAGCTTTAACGTCATAAACTTCGGTGTAATTAGTCTCTTTTCAGGTGAGTTCGTCAACTCCGGCGTTCAGTAGCAATATTGAAGGCTGTTAAATCAAACAAAACCTGGTCTTACATAAACTGTAGCGTTACTCTAGTTTAAGCTAGCTAACAGCCTAACAGTCTAAAGTTTACATAAAGATGGAAATCAGAATAACAATGATAACAACAGACATTTAATGTCACAGACTTCAGTTTCTGGGTGTGTACCACAGACTGTAAATATTTATGTATTACACAGGATGTTAAAGAAACATGTGTGGATTAAGACAGTGAGCGATACCGTGAGCGTCCACCAGGGGGAGGCCCTGAGCTGCACCATCCTCCTGCTGAAGACATACGGGCCCACGGCCTTCCTGCTCCGAGAGGAAGGGCTGGACCATGGATGTATTATATTAACTGGATAGGGTTTTACAGCTTGTAGCTGAATAACTCACGTGCTCAGGGGATTCTCGCGGTACTGCAGACTGAACCAGACTAAATTCACGTGGGCCACCCAGAAATTTTCCCCATAGAACTCAATGCATATTAAAACAGCTCAACCTCAGCTGACAGAGAACCTACAGCTTTAATAAAGATCGGATTTTGTGGGGATTTTAGTGTCCCTTGTCGTCCTGAACTTTTTTTCTTCTTAAATCCTTCGGTTTTGTTTAAATCCACACTTTAGTGCCACAAACTCTGCTCCTCTGGCTCTCGCTCTAACTCCCGCTCTGATGAACTGCTCTGATTGGTCAGAGCGCGGCCGAGCCCCTCTGTGCACGTGCGTGAGACCCGGTGTGAGACCCACACACGCGTGTTTGGCGCAACGCATTATGGGAGATCATCCACTGCGCAGAACCGGGAGGACCAGACGATGCCCAAATACAGGCGAGTTTCCCATAGATCTTTGCGAGTTTCAGGCAACTTCCGCTAATCTTTCAGCCCCCATGCTGTCACAAAGCGCCACTGAGCACAACCATTCATTTGAATAGGGCGCCATCTTGGATCGCCGGGGCTTGGGCTGGACACCGACGTCAAGGTACTGCACGGTACAAGGTACTGCACGGTACAAGGTACTGCACGATACTGCACGGTACTACAAGGTACTGCACAGTAATGCAGAGGACTTCAAGGTACTACAAGGTACTGCACAGTACTGCAGAGTACTGCTCAGTACTGCACGGTACTCTAGTACTTTTATAACCTCTAGTTCTTGTGATTTGGTCAATCCTCAGGTGTTCCTGGGTCACACACACTCCTGCACATGCGCAGTCTTTCTGAGGGAGCGGGAGCCCTGCAAACACATCTGCTGGTACAACTCATATTTAATTACTCGTTTTTGTCCCAACATTCTGTGATTATGTTTTAATTTTCTAGGGTCTTACTGAAGAAATTCCGGATTCCTAAAGAGCATGAATGTAAGCCAACACTTCATACAATGTTTCTAAGAGTTTTCTCACGTTTGTCTCAACTGAACTTCCTCATTTCAACAGTTTGCAATCAAATAAAAAGGATAAAATAATTAATAAGTTATTATAACTTCTGCTCCTTCAACATGAGAACACTGTGATATAACTGTTCTATTTTAAGACAGTAAATTGTGATACACATTATTACATTTTTATTCCAGTAACTAGTAAAATGAATACACATTTTAGAGTAACTTACCCAATACTACAAACCAGCCACACTAGCATTAAGCTAGCACCTTAAATATGATATATTGTTGATGTAGTGACTTTATCAATCAGACGGTGGTGGTTTCTTTGAAGCAGATAGTTTCCAGTGTGGTCTGAGCGATAGGCAGATCTCAGAGGTCCTTTATGGCTCACATCAGCCTCCACAGTCCAGTGCCCCCTCGGCCCCCAGAGCCTCTGGATCCTCTGAAGCCTCTGAAGACCTGACACTGGGCAGGCCTGGAGAGGTGCTCCAGAGGGACATCCAGGCCCAGGACGTGTGCCCCATCTGCCAGGAGGAGCTGCTGGAGAGAAAGCAGCCTGTAGCCTTCTGCAGGTACAGTTTTAGTTAGTTTTACTTAACTGTGTTAACAAAACAACACACGCAGTGGGACCAATCAAAGAAATCCTTGTGGACCTGCAAAAGAAGCTGAAACAATCATCTAATGCCCTGTTGTATGTTTAAGGGCCCAGCGTTCCCCAGTGGGAGGCTCAGGCTCATCTCTACATCCGTCTCTTCAGGTTTGGTTGTGGTAATAACGTGCACATCTCGTGCATGCGTGTGTGGGCGGAGCATCGACAGCGCTCAGACTCAGAGATGGTGCCGTGTCCGCTGTGCAGAGAGGACTTCTGCTCCGGCCAGTCTCTGAGGGAGCAGGTGATGAACTCCAGCTGGCTCCACACAGCAGCAGAGAGAGAGAGGCCGGACAAGCACCTCGGAGTGTCCTGTGGCAACTGCGGTGTCAGCCCCGTCTCCGGGAAGTGCTTCAGGTAACACATTAGGAACATTAATGATTTAAGGAAACAAAAACTGGGTTTAACTGTTTATACACTTCCTCTGTCACTGTCTCAGATGTACAGTCTGCACTTTTCTATATTTCTGTGAGATCTGCTCAGGGAGAAACTGCCATCCCCATCATCCCTTATCTGTCCGATTGGTAAGCTCCGAATCTCTACTCAACTAAAGCTTTGTTTATTAAGATTTCCATGTTCTCTGAGACACTTGCACTACCTTCTATCTGAAGAATCCCAACACTGGGGGAGAGCCAAGAGCACGTGTCAATATGTCTTTGTTATGTTTTAATAGACTAGAAAAAAGGAGTGGTGTCTCGTGTCCAAAGAATCAGGCGATGGTTCAACTAAAAATGACCAGTAAGTACAACATCCTGTCCATGAATCCCTAAATCCTCCACCTTCACCTGTAGTGCTCATCCTGCAGGAGTCTCCCCGTGGTCTCAGCACCTCTTCCAGACCGAGTGCTGGCTCAGGTGCCCACGGTGCAGGTTCGAGCGGGCTCTCAGCTGCTGCAGGACGGGATGCAGTGTCGCCTGTGTCTGCACGGCTTCAGCCTGGGACAGAGGCTCCGAGCCCTGCCCTGCCGCCACAAGGTCTCTCTCACACTCAGATCATTCATTTTCATTTGTAAAGGTAGGGCCCTAACCTTCTCCTCGTCCAGTTCCATGCTCGGTGTGTGGACGCGATCCTACGAACAACCAACTCCTGCCCTCTGGATGGGTTTGTCATCTGTAACCCAGAACCAGAGAGAGCCTGTGGCAGAACAAGCCTCAGTACCAGATATCCTACTTTCCAACGCAGCGGTACCAACGTCCAGGACCTGTTTGTGCCTGGAGTGGCTCTACTGGAGGAGAAACATCAGCTCGAGGTGCCTACAAACAACTCACATCTCACCAGCCTGGACTCAAACACATCTAATCCATCTAATGCTAACAGTCAAAAGTGCGTGAAAAAGGTCGTCCCCACAGGAGCCCAAAGCCCCAAACGGAGGCATCTGTGTCCAGGAAGGCGAGAGTCCAGGCCAGTGTTAGAACTGCACCCAGCGCGCTCTGACTGAGGCCTGCTGCTAGAGGCCGGAGTGGTTTGGGTCTGGTGCAAGTGTCTCTGAGTGAACCAGAAAAACAAAACTCTGCCGTCACCGCTTCTAGCTGTGGCTCGTTTGGTCTCAGCAGCACATGTTAGCCCCACAGCACTGGATATCACTGTCATATCTTTACAAAACCTGCGAACAACACTCCTGACGGGGATCATGTGGTGACTATGAATAAAAGCATGTTGTCATTCTCTATGTTTGAAATGTCTGTAGTTTGATACTATACACGGCCATAAACTTATACACGGCCTCCTCATCGAGCAACTCCACGCTGACTCAAATACACAGATGCAGTTTTTATTAATGTAGCGCACAAAAGGCGAGACTAAGAACACTACTATTACAGCGGCTGAATGCACACACTTTGTAAAGTTCACATCATTAAAGACACACACAGTAAATGAATACAAATACATTCGATTAAGTCACTCCAACAAATGAGTGACTTTGAAATGATCCGTTAAACTTAAGCTAAACATTGTGCTACATGATTCTTCTTTGTGTTGCGTGTCTGGATCGCGGGGCTCGTGGCTGTTCTTTTCAGCCGGATCACGTCAATGGAACAGCAATGGACAAAAGAAAATGTAATTCAAAGTACAAAACCGCTCTTAATGACATCAAACAGACAAATACAAAATCAGTAGCAAGATACAAGAAGCTAACGCAGGTACAGGGAGTACCTCCATGGAAGACGATCGCTCCAACACTTGCTCTGGCTTTAAAAATAGTTATAAAAAATACAGCATGCAGGCCGATCTGTAAGCACGGCTGTGGATCTTATCTCTCTGTTTCAAACAAATGGAAAGTAAATAAATACATAAATGAACCTTTTAGTGATTTCAGATATTATTATTATTGTTATAGTCCTCTCTCCTCTCAGATAAAGGACTTTTAAAATCAATAACGGAAAGAAAAAAGGGTGGAAACATTGGTGGAAGCCAGGTCGCTGTATAGAAAGTGTCCTGGATATTGGCGCCAAAAAGAGTTATCAAAGAAATTAATATTTTTGGAAAGCACGTTGTTCCTAAAGCTGCTTCTGTGGCTCCAGTTTTCAGTTTTCAGAATGTGCTGTTTGTTGGTCTCCACTTGGCCTTACATTTGCAGAACCTGCTTGGTCCTGGTTCTGTCCAGGCCGAGCTGCTATTTAAGTGTTCTGACTGACTGTAATCGGGCAGAGTGCTGCTGGGAGCCGTGGTTACCAAGGAATTTCCACGAAATTTCCAGCAGGGCGTGAGGGGCCCTGCTGGTGGAGCAGGGCATGAGGGGCCCTGCTGGTGGAGCAGGGCGTGAGGGGCAGGTCGCAGGAAACAATATTTAGCTTCCATCATATTTGGGGTCGATTCCCAAAACCATCGATCCCAGAAGCAACGGTCAGACTGGACCTGAGCTGACTCGAGGAGACAATCGGCAGTGTTGAGTCATTTTGTATTTTATAAGATATTCCAAATATTCACTACTCTAAGTCTTAGTATTAAAACTACCCTCTAAACATACAAAGTCAAGATAGTTTTTACTTCCACAACCAACAAGAATGTGGCGTTAGGCTCCAAGGCACCGAGACTGAAAACACGAGGCATTGTCTGAAATGATTACGGCATAAAAGAATTGTATAAGAAGTTTTAGGAGCCTCAGTTTTCTAACTCGAGTTTAATTCTTGATGAGCTGCTGCTTCTTTACATGGGTTAGTGTAATGTTTATTACACTCGTCGTGGAATCTATGAAAGAAAACAGGAATCATGTTTAACACATTCACTTCCCTTTTAAAAACAAACAGTAAAAGTCCAGAGGTGGGATAAATACGCTCAGGCCAGAAATAAAACACTTCATTAGACTTGTGGAAAGCAGAAGGAGGAGCACAGGTGTCATGGTGTCAGCTCAGAAAGGCTTTAGGCGCCGTGGGGCAGGCAAATGTGGCAAAGATAAGTGCACTACACAGTGGCCCCGCTGCAGCCCCTTCAGGAGGCCGTCACCCCCTGGTTTGGGGACAGCAACCATGTGTCGGGGACGCTGGTGCAACCATGTGTCGGGGACGCTGGTGCAACCATGTGTCGGGGACGCTGGTGCACACACACTCAGATGTAAGTATTCTGCTCTGCCTCAGCATTCTTTGGCCAAGAAGTCAGGAGTCCTTTCACCATGACTTCTTCTTCGCCTCTGTCTCTTCGTTGTCGTTTTGGGATCCTTCAGTGAGATTATTTAGAAGTATCATTAAACCAGAGGAAAGAGTTTTAAGTCAGAGAGTCCTAACTGCGTTTGTTCAGGGCCCGTGCTTCGCGGACGTGCTTGGCCGCTCTCCTGTCGCTCTTGCTCTTGTCCCGGACCTTCCTGAGGCGGCGTGGAGGCGGGGTCCCCCTGGACTCACTGTCCTCCTGAGCGCTGGACGTGTCCATCCCGTCCCTCTCCTCGGGGATGTTAGTGATGCTGCTGCCGTCCAGAATGTTCCTGAGGGAGGAGTCCTCGGGGGTGCAGGTGGTGGTGGTGCCGCTCTCACTGCTGCTCAGGTCCTGCTCGTCCCCGTAACGACCACGCCCCAAGTGGGACAGGGACGAGGCTTTGACCGAAGGCCGGTGCTGGGGCTCGTTCATGTCCACGCCAGAGTCCAGGCTGGTGTCGTTACTGCTGGGGGGGCGGGTTCTGTTCTGCAGCTCGATGATGGAGTGACGCACCGTTGCAGCGGGTCGACCGTCCAGAGACACGAACCAAGCCCTGGGGAGAGGCACCGATGTCTTGCCCCGGGTCAACTCCAGGAGGGTTCTCTCTGAGATCCCCTGCAGTTCACTGTGGCCCCCCGGCCCCCCACCAAAGGCCTCGTTCAGAGTCCCAGGCACCGACACTGAGGATTCCAGCAGATTGCTGTAACGGCTCCACAGAGCATTCACATTTGGGCCAGAGCCTGACACAGGAACCTCCAGAGGCTGGGGGTCATCCTGGCTGCCCTGTTGGGGGCTGCCCCCTCCCTTGGGCAGGGTCTGGGCATTGCCCTTGCTCTCTGCCTCATCCAGTCCGTTGCGTGGGAACGTGGCGGCCTTCATGTCCTGAGCACTGAACAGCTCTGAGGCCTGGATAATGGCCACGGGCTGGTTGTACAGGTGCACCAGTTTATCAGGGAAGAAGTCCTCCGTGTTCATGTTGGCCCGGTTCTGCTCGGCCTTGTCCCGGAGCCGTGCGACCTCCTCACTGTTGATGTAGTGGTGCTGCGAGGGCTTGATGTTCTCGTACAGGGCGTTCCCAGAGAGGCCGTGGGGCTCCTCCACATAGATGTTGTAGTTAACCTTATGCCTTGGAGTGCTGGAGGGGTCGCAGGACAGCAGACCCTCCTCCAGGTGAGTGGATGTGGTCTGATCCTTCTTCCCCACACTCAGTTTGGAGAAGCGGGCTCTCCGCCGATGTGCTCTGTTGGACCCTCTGGAACACAAACAAAACATCAATTATTCCACGAAAGAGTATTATAATAAAATGGATATTTTGCCTCCCAGTCTCACCGGCAGTAACAGAGTAGCACAGACAGAAAGCCAACCACTATGGCCAGGGTTCCAGCGAGTATTCCCATCAGAAGATATGTGTGCTGGGAAAGGAAGTCCAGGGAGCTGCTGAATCCAATGTATTCTACACAGAAATCCACATGTTAAAACATTGTTCACATTTTGAACTATCAAACAACTGCCAAAGAACAAACAACCATGTGTAAATGTGTCCGCACCATGAGAGGAGGGCAGAGGGGCAGCCAGCCAGTATCCCAGATGGGACGCTGTGTAGGTCCAGACCAGCTCAGAGCCAATGCGCTTCACGATCCCCAGACCTTGGTTCTCCCAGGCCCCTGTACATAACGTAGATAGAACCACTCAAACAATCTGCAGGTGATAATTTCACTGACTGAGGTCGACTGTCTCACCGGCCTGACTGTTGAAGGCCCAAGCTGGGACAGTGTCTGCGGGCCTGAGGCGTGTGTTGGACCTCAGGGGCAGGCTGATGTGGACGGGCCCTCTGATCTGGAGCTGCTCCTCCCCAGAGTACAGCAGCACACTGACCGCTGCCACTGGCCTCAGGTCCAGGCTGCGCACGGCTGGCACAGGAGCATTTATTATAATCCAACATCTAATGTATATGTTAATATATATATATATATCATTATTATTATTATTTTATTATTATTATTAGTCAATCCTGTATCAACATTTACCTGATTTACTGCTTATGATGCCTGGGGTGCAGTTGCCGCAGTCCTTGGCCAGAGGGCGCTGTGGGACTGTCAGGTATGCAGCCACTGAGGAGACGTTGGTGCTGTCAGAGATGGGGAGGAGGTTTTTGGGGAACTTAACCCTCGGCTGTGACGAGCTGTCTGCGCACCAAAACAAAGAAGACGTATAATGGTTATTCTGAGTAATATTGAACACTTTGTTACTATTGGATTAATTCTATTGTATTTCAATTGTATTTAAATGTTAGTTCAATGTTATAGTACTTTCAATACTGTCAGCGCTCTTACCCGGTAACTTCCCAGTGATGAGAACTGAATCTTCATACAGCCAGATGTTTCCTTGGCTTTGAGGCATCAGGGCCAACGTCACTGCAGTGAACACTGATACAAAGGGAAAAGAATCACTTTAGGCTGATCCCATTTGGTCAGAACTTCAGTGGTTAAATTTCATAAATGATCTGTGTTTTTATGGCCCTGCACTGCAGTGAGTGATGCTACCAGCAGGGGGCACTATCACCAAACCATGCACCTCTATTGTCACTGCTCACGTGGCACAAAGGATTCTACATTTGACTTTTATTCCTCACATTGTAATGACCTCCAACTGTCACTTCCTCCCACACTGAACCCACAGACTGAGATTTAGAGGGGACGGGACAATAGACCCTGGACCCAGCGTTGCCCCTGGTTACAGAGGGCCCCACCCCCACACGTCCCAGGACAAAGAGAAATAAAGGGAAGATGGATATTATTGAAGATAATAACTTGACTTCCTGTACATTTGTAGCTTGTTTTAGAAGCGTCCACAGAGGCTGACAGGAGGCGTCTCAGACAGATGTGAATAATTCATCTTCATGAATAATGTACGAAGCTCAAACTGTTACAGGAGCTCATTGTGTCACGTTTTAACGATCCCAGACTTCCGACTGGCCTGAGACAAACCTAATGTTTACAGTGTCTTTGACAGCACAGATGCTGCTCACATGTATTGAACCCACAGAGATGGATCTATGTGTGTTTTTATGTGCACTGAAGTAAACATGTTTATACCTGACGCTGATATGTACGGACCCTACTGTTGTCTCCTTCTGCTAACACTAAGTATCCTGTAGGCGGAGGTTTTAATCCTGGTTCTTTGCACAAACTTCTCCACACTAATCTTTTAAATGCAGTAAACTAAAGTAAATAAAACAGTAAAAGTAAATAGTTTATAAACGTACACGGCCGGCGGGCGGGGCTCCAGGGCAGAGGCAGGGGCAGGTAGCCCTCCATGCGTCCCACCAGAGTCAGGCTCTCTGCAGGGCTGTAGCTGACCCACAGAAGGACATCTCCTCTGGGGCCCGTCAGCACCGAGCTCCTGAGGCTGTGGTTCACGTACAAGTCCAGGGAGGCCCCTGACAGAGGGGCCCGGGACACACTGTCTCTCAGCAGGACTCGCAGGATGAAGGGAGGCTCTGCACACGGGACAAGAGCAGAACATGTTTATTGGACCCAAACAAAGAAGAGATTATACAAACATTACTTTGTTATTGCACTGTTCAAAAGGCCAGGACTATATCGAGTTCAATTTAAAGTCAATTCTCTACTTTACAGTCAAGAACTGATGCTTTGACATTTTACTATAAACATACAGATAATCCTGATTCACTGGATTAAAAACATATCTTTATTTAGAGGAGAGCAGGTCCTGAGTGCACAGTGAGGGCCCTGCACAGTGAGGGCCCTGCACAGTGAGGGCCCTGCACAGTGAGGGCCGTGCACAGTGAGGGCCGTGACAGTGAGGGCCGTGACAGTGAGGGCCCTGCACAGTGAGGGCCGTGACAGTGAGGGCTGTGACAGTGAGGGCCCTGCACAGTGAGGGCCGTGACAGTGAGGGCCGTGACAGTGAGGGCCGTGACAGTGAGGGCCCTGCACAGTGAGGGCCCTGCACAGTGAGGGCCGTGACAGTGAGGGCTGTGACAGTGAGGGCCCTGCACAGTGAGGGCCGTGACAGTGAGGGCTGTGGACAGTGAGGGCCCTGCACAGTGAGGGCCGTGCACAGTGAGGGCCCTGCACAGTGAGGGCCGTGACAGTGAGGGCCGAGACAGTGAGGGCCCTGCACAGTGAGGGCCGTGACAGTGAGGGCCGAGACAGTGAGGGCCCTGCACAGTGAGGGCCGTGACAGTGAGGGCCGTGACAGTGAGGGCCCTGCACAGTGAGGGCCGTGCACAGTGAGGGCCGTGACAGTGAGGGCCCTGCACAGTGAGGGCCGTGACAGTGAGGGCCCTGCACAGTGAGGGCCGTGACAGTGAGGGCCGTGACAGTGAGGGCCCTGCACAGTGAGGGCCGTGCACAGTGAGGGCCGTGACAGTGAGGGCCCTGCACAGTGAGGGCCCTGCACAGTGAGGGCCGTGACAGTGAGGGCCGTGACAGTGAGGGCCCTGCACAGTGAGGGCCCTGCACAGTGAGGGCCCTGCACAGTGAGGGCCGTGACAGTGAGGGCCCTGCACAGTGAGGGCCGTGACAGTGAGGGCCCTGCACAGTGAGGGCCGTGACAGTAGAGTCTGCAGAATCCCTCAAATATTGCTGAGCACAGACTTTTCATCTTTATGGAACCATAAATAATTCTCTTTGTTCCAAACGCAGTTTCAGTCCTCAACCTCTGTCTTGTTCTAAAATACCTGTCCCTCTCTCAGGGGCCCAACTCTCTTCTCCCTCATTTACAAAACTTATTTGATGCTAGAGATGTTCGTAATGACCATTAAAGGGAAAGTTATCAAATATATGAAACATGTTCAATTATGATTCAATTCAATGCTTGTTTCGCAACTACTTTAGTTTCTTGTTTGTATCATGCTCTGCATAAAACACATATAAGTTTGACTTAAATGCATGGCTCATTAGTATAGATATATATATCTATCTATATATAAATAGATATATGTAATGTATATGGGAAATATAGCCAAAACACTTATTCAAAGTTTTTGTGTTTGTGCATATTCTTGTTTTGAATTGTTGTGATTGGTTGTATCCGCCTCAGATCCATCACATGTTGGAGACCAATCAGAGCAGTGTCTGAGGAAATGTGTTTTGGTCAAATGAAGAACCAAACAGTCTCAGGGTTTGCTTCAGTTGAATGTGACCGCAGCCTCGCTCCTGACCTCTGCTCCTGACCTCTGCTCCTGACCTCTGCTCCTGACCTCTGCTCCTGACCTCTGCTCCTGACCTCTGCTCCTGACCTCTGCTCCTGACCTCTGCTCCTGACCACTGCTCCTGACCACTGCTCCTGACCTCTGCTCCTGACCTGCTCCTGACCTCTGCTCCTGACCTCTGCTCCTGACCTCTGCTCCTGACCTCTGCTCCTGACCTCTGCTCCTGACCACTGCTCCTGACCTCTGCTCAGAGCGTTTTCACTGCATCAGCACAAACCCTCATGTGGAGGAAGCACAGTTATTATGGATCTGATGCCGTCGCTGCCTTATCCTCTGCTCACTTCCAGCATCATTTAGACTAAAGCTTTAAAGTCATCAGACTGTTGTTACTGCAGAGCAAAGAGAAAAGGTTACAACAGATCCATCCTTTTAGATTTGTAAATGAGTAATCTTTATGTACTCAGTGCATTTGACAGACCAAGGTCACAAAGCACCTCACACTTTTGTTGTACCTGCAAGTTCCTTCAATTCTATTCAAATGTATTTTTAAAGTCCTAAATCACTTTGTTCATAGAGCGCCATGACGGAATAATAAGTGTCCTTAAATGTCCACATGATGAAGACAGAAGCGAGACGCCGGACACACCTCATTCATTGCATTCAGACTATACATGTGTTAAGTGGTAGGAGATACCGGAGCACCTGGAGGAAACCTACACTGGCTCCTCTTCTCGTCGAGAGGAGCCAGTTGAGGTGTCTCAGAGGTCTGGGACGTCCCCTGAACGCCTCCCTGGGAGACCAGGGGAGGACCCTCATGGACACGTTAGAGGGACTATGTCTCTCTGCTGGCCTTGGAAAACCTCCACATTCCCCCGGGATGAGCTAAAGTGTTTGGAAAGTGAAGTCTGAGTGTCTCTGCTCAGACAGCTGCCCGTGATCCGGCAATGGATACAGCGGAAGAAAATGGATAGACAAATAGATTAGAATGAATAATAGAATTTGAGAACATATTTGATAGTCTTATATCTCACAATGCTTTTCCCTGTGAATACAAACAGCAGCTCAGCCACTGAGCAGCAACAACAAAACAGAGCAAACATTACCAGGGCCAGGGTTCGAGTCCCTCACTCTTTGTCTCTTTCTGATAATTAAGCAATAATTCAGATTGATGGGGTCCTATGACATCACACCTGCGCCTCGTGAGTCAAAGTGACTCCCGTTCGCATCACCGCGTCCCCCCCAAACAAAGGCCTCGCTGCGCACTGGCCTTACCCGCTGACGACGCTTCTGTCGCAGCCGCGGAGAGCCCATCGTCCCCGGGAGAGGGCGACGCATCCGTGGCAGAGTCAGAGGCCCCGAGACCCCCGGGACCCCCCAGGCCCCAGAGCAGCAGCAGCAGTTGTGTGCGCACGAAGGGTACCAGCAGTGACGGCGGCATGGCGACATAACGACCCCCCGCGAACAGAGGCCGAGTGTGGGGTTGTTGTAGTCCCGAGGTCCGAGGGTTTAGATCCGGGAGTCTTTGTCAGCAGCAGCAGCTTCCATCCTCTGCGGATCTGGAGGTCCCAGGTCCCAGTGGTGCTGAGGCTGAGGCTGGGGCTGAGGCTGGGCGTGTGTGCACAGAGGGGCGTGTGGTGGAGGAGGTCTCACTCTGACTGTGACGAGGCTTCCGCAGGGTTCTGACGTGTTTCATATTTACAGTCTGTGGTTCTGACCTATGGTTCTGACGTGTTTCATATTTACAGTCTGTGGTTCTGACCTATGGTTCTGACGTGTTTCATATTTACAGTCTGTGGTTCTGACCTATGGTTCTGACGTGTTTCATATTTACAGTCTGTGGTTCTGACCTATGGTTCTGACGTGTTTCATATTTACAGTCTGTGGTTCTGAACTATGGTTCTGACGTGTTTCATATTTACAGTCTGTGGTTCTGAACTATGGTTCTGACGTGTTTCATATTTACAGTCTGTGGTTCTGACCTATGGTTCTGACGTGTTTCATATTTACAGTCTGTGGTTCTGAACTATGGTTCTGACGTGTTTCATATTTACAGTCTGTGGTTCTGACCTATGGTTCTGACGTGTTTCATATTTACAGTCTGTGGTTCTGACCTATGGTTCTGACGTGTTTCATATTTACAGTCTGTGGTTCTGACCTATGGTTCTGACGTGTTTCATATTTACAGTCTGTGGTTCTGACCTATGGTTTCTGACGTGTTTTCATATTTACAGTCTGTGGTTCTGACCTATGGTTCTGACGTGTTTCATATTTACAGTCTGTGGTTCTGAACTATGGTTCTGACGTGTTTCATATTTACAGTCTGTGGTTCTGACCTATGGTTCTGACGTGTTTCATATTTACAGTCTGTGGTTCTGACCTATGGTTCTGACGTGTTTCATATTTACAGTCTGTGGTTCTGACCTATGGTTCTGACGTGTTTCATATTTACAGTCTGTGGTTCTGACCTATGGTTCTGACGTGTTTCATATTTACAGTCTGTGGTTCTGAACTATGGTTCTGACGTGTTTCATATTTACAGTCTGTGGTTCTGACCTATGGTTCTGACGTGTTTCATATTTACAGTCTGTGGTTCTGACCTATGGTTCTGACGTGTTTCATATTTACAGTCTGTGGTTCTGACCTATGGTTCTGACGTGTTTCATATTTACAGTCTGTGGTTCTGACCTATGGTTCTGACGTGTTTCATATTTACTGTCTGTGGTTCTGACCTATGGTTCTGACGTGTTTCATATTTACAGTCTGTGGTTCTGAACTATGGTTCTGACGTGTTTCATATTTACAGTCTGTGGTTCTGACCTATGGTTCTGACGTGTTTCATATTTACAGTCTGTGGTTCTGAACTATGGTTCTGACGTGTTTCATATTTACAGTCTGTGGTTCTGACCTATGGTTCTGACGTGTTTCATATTTACAGTCTGTGGTTCTGACCTATGGTTCTGACGTGTTTCATATTTACAGTCTGTGGTTCTGACCTATGGTTCTGACGTGTTTCATATTTACAGTCTGTGGTATATGGTTCTGACGTGTTTCATATTTACAGTCTGTGGTATATGGTTCTGACGTGTTTCATATTTACAGTCTGTGGTATATGGTTCTGACGTGTTTCATATTTACAGTCTGTGGTTCTGACCTGATCTTTGTGTGGAAACATCCAGAGTCATATTCTGGTTTCTGATCTTACAGCACATGCTTTTTTGGTCGTTCATTTGTGAGGTGTAAAAAAATACTGTAGCAGCCTAACGTGTTGTGGATACACAATACAAACTACATACTGCCTTTATTTCATTATCATACACGTTATCTTTCATGTGTTTTATTTCAGAGTTTATTTATTTTGTGGTTTGTCAGGTACCCCAGCTCTGAATTATATTTTCTTATTTTACTGAACACGAACAAAAAAAAATTCTACCTCTGCCACAAATGCAAATAGTAATAATAAACAAAACATGACAACACTTTGAACAAACACGTTTAGCTCTTGGTAGATACTTGTAATGTGTCTGTACTGTCACTAATATCACACATGTGAGATGTAAATGTTCTTAGGCCAACATTGGAGTCTATGACGTTTTAGTTTATAATCATTTGGAGTTTTGGAGCGTGTCAATGATAAGAGCGCAGTGAAAGTGAGGAGTGAGACCTCTTGGCTGGAGTTGATCTTTGTTCAGTGGGAGACACCGTTACATCACTGCCTCACGGCCCCCCAGTGTACACCCAAAGACCCCCACCACCATTTCCTCTCCTTCATCATTCTTTGTATTGATTTCTCCTCTTCGTGCCAAAACAAAACAAAAACAAAGGTTCTTCAGGATCAAAGTGTGACGTAAATGTGAGGGACCACATTCAGACACACGCACGCATGCACGCACGCACACACGCACGCATGCACGCACGCACACACGCACAATACCTAACTTATACATTATATACACAATCATAAAAGAGACAAGAGCATTCTAACCTGACCAGCTTTGCACTATTATAAGGAAAGTGCCCAGAGCCTGTGGGACTGTGTCTGGGACGTCCCTCTGGGCACTTCTCAGGCCTCGCCACCAGATGGCACCACACACACATTTACTGTGAAATGACACAGAATAACGTTCACAGAGAGGCGAATCCAGAGCTCTGATTACAGACGCTGCTCCCTCTTCACCACAACGGTCTGATGCAGCTCTGACTGCAGACACTGCTCCCTCTTCACCACAACAGTGTGATGCAGCTCTGACTGCAGACGCTGCTCCCTCTTCACCACAACAGTGTGATGCAGCTCTGACTGCAGACGCTGCTCCCTCTTCACCACAACAGTCTGATACAGCTCTGACTGCAGACGCTGCTCCCTCTTCACCACAACAGTGTGATACAGCTCTGACTGCAGACGCTGCTCCCTCTTCACCACAACAGTATGATACAGCTCTGACTGCAGACACTGCTCCCTCTTCACCACAACAGTGTGATGCAGCTCTGACTGCAGACGCTGCTCCCTCTTCACCACAACAGTGTGATACAGCTCTGACTGCAGACGCTGCTCCCTCTTCACCACAACAGTATGATACAGCTCTGACTGCAGACGCTGCTCCCTCTTCACCACAACAGTGTGATGCAGCTCTGACTGCAGACGCTGCTCCCTCTTCACCACAACAGTCTGATACAGCTCTGACTGCAGACACTGCTCCCTCTTCACCACAACAGTGTGATGCAGCTCTGACTGCAGACGCTGCTCCCTCTTCACCACAACAGTGTGATACAGCTCTGACTGCAGACGCTGCTCCCTCTTCACCATTATAAATACAAACAATGATATTACAAAAAACACAAAAATGAACAATTCAATCATATATTTATTGAAAATATCATAAATACACATTTTTAAACAGGTTTTCCAAAATATCCGTCTACTTTCTACAATTTATTCTCCAAACAGTAGATGTTTCACCGGACAATAAAACACGTTTCCAAAATGTCCAATACAAATAAACGTAATAATATATAATACTGACCACACCCATAAAGTCTTCTTTATATTCTTTAATACTTTGATTCTAAGGCACTGGACGATGGTGGCTACTAAAGCTTTGTCAATATACCAATAAGAATGACTTATACAAGGAGAAGTAAATGTCTTTTTGGCAGATTCTAAACACCTCAAAGTTTACGATTTATTTGAGAAGCTGGACTTAAATGTTGAGTCTCCGTTTAAATGGCGTAGTCTCCGTAGCCGCTGGGACTGAAGGCGCTGCTGCGGAGACTGTCCAGGCAGTTGACCAGGATCAGGGTCCCGGTCAGGTGCCTCCATTTGCGGGTGATGGGGTTCCTCATCCGGTCCAGTCCCGCGTGGAGCTCCTGGATCACGTCTCTGTAGCTGTCGCCGATCTGAGCCGCCCACGTCAGCAGGAAGTCGTAGGCTGGCTTCCACATGGCCTGAGGGCAGAGGAGCTTGTTAATCTGCAGAGCTGGGATTTATTCACTTAACATTAAAAACAACAAAACAGCAAATCCTAAAGAGTAGAAAAACACTTATTGAATAGAGACTTAACACCTAACATGTAAACCACAAAACAATGGAACTGAATAATGATCTATCTAATTATAGTTTAACGCTCTATAAACATGTGCATGTTTTTCAGACAGATAAGTGAAAAAGAGAGGCCCACCCTCCATCAGCCAATCAGCTCTCTCCCAAAAGAGTCCAACAGTGACTCAAAGTATTCAAAAGATTCTCACAGAATTTGAATTTTAGAGTTGAAAAATGTTTCTTATACTGTTTCTAATACTGCTATTGCTACTACTAGTACTACTACTACTACATCTACTAGTAATACTGATATGATTACGTAACTACTACTTCTACAACTGCTGCTTTTCAATTACATTTTCAGCTCGAGACCTTTTTGTTTAGCTCTATAACAACAGAAGTTAACATTGAGGACTTTACAAAACTGCCAAATTCTCCAACACAGATCAGAGAAAAAGAGTTCATATAAAGTTAGAGACCCCAGCTTTAATTCCAGAGCTTTGAAGTGAAAGCGTGTGAGTGGAGTTTCCGATCTGAAGACGTTGGAACCTAGAGTTGTCAGTAAATACCTCGTTGTCCAGGAGGCCGTTCTTGTCGCGGTGCGGGGCCTCGTAAGCGTCCATCTGCTGCCTGGACACTCGGGCCAGTTTATCTGCCAGCTCCCTCCAGCGGCACGCCACCTCCACCGCCGTGGTCAGCAGCACGAAGTCCAGCACCAATCTGGCAACCAGGCCCTGGCAGTCCATCTTCAACAGGGCCTTGGATAGAAACAGTAATAATAATAATGTCAATATACTGTGTTTAAACAGGACTTTTATACGGATAGTGTTTAAACAGGACTTTTACACGGATAGTGTCTAAACAGGACTTTTATACAGATAGTGTCTAAACAGGACTTTTATACAGATAGTGTCTAAACAGGACTTTTATATACGGATAGTGTCTATACAGGACTTTTATATACGGATAGTGTCTAAGCAGGACTTTTATACGGATAGTGTCTAAACAGGACTTTTATACGGATAGTGTCTAAACAGGACTTTTATACGGATAGTGTCTAAACAGGACTTTTATACGGATAGTGTCTAAACAGGACTTTTATACGGATAGTGTCTATACAGGACTTTTATACGGATAGTGTCTAAACAGGACTTTTATACAGATAGTGTCTAAACAGGACTTTTATACAGATAGTGTCTAAACAGGACTTTTATATACGGATAGTGTCTATACAGGACTTTTATATACGGATAGTGTCTATACAGGACTTTTATACGGATAGTGTCTAAACAGGACTTTTATACGGATAGTGTCTAAACAGGACTTTTATATACGGATAGTGTCTATACAGGACTTTTATACGGATAGTGTCTAAACAGGACTTTTATACGGATAGTGTTTAAACAGGACTTTTATACAGATAGTGTCTAAACAGGACTTTTATACAGATAGTGTCTAAACAGGACTTTTATACGGATAGTGTCTATACAGGACTTTTATACGGATAGTGTTTAAACAGGACTTTTATATACAGATAGTGTCTAAACAGGACTTTTATACGGATAGTGTCTATACAGGACTTTTATACGGATAGTGTCTATACAGGACTTTTATACGGATAGTGTTTAAACAGGACTTTTATATACAGATAGTGTCTAAACAGGACTTTTATACGGATAGTGTCTAAGCAGAAGCCGTGTGACTTGGAGGGATCCTGACACCACATTCTCCATTACAATCCCTCATGTTTCATTCATCTATGGTTCTGATGGTCATTGATGAATCTTTTATACAGGCGTCTGTGCACGACAAGTAACAATATTAGCCATGTCATTGCCACTGCTACTGCTACTGTTGCTACTGCTACTACCACTGCTGCTACTGCTACTACCACTGCTGCTACTGCTGCTACTGCTACTACCACTGCTGCTACTGCTACTACCACTGCTGCTACTGCTACTACCACTGCTGCTACTGCTGCTACTGCTACTACCACTGCTGCTACTGCTGCTACTGCTACTACCACTGCTGCTACTGCTACTACCACTGCTGCTACTGCTGCTGCTGCTACTGCTGCTGCTGCTACTGCTACTGCTGCTACTGCTACTACCACTGCTGCTACTGCTACTACCACTCACGCTGCTACTGCTACTACCACTGCTGCTACTGCTGCTACTGCTGCTGCTGCTGCTGCTGCTACTGCTGCTACTGCTGCTGCTGCTACTGCTGCTACTGCTGCTACTGCTGCTGCTGCTACTGCTGCTACTGCTGCTACTGCTGCTGCTGCTACTGCTGCTACTGCTGCTACTGCTGCTACTGCTGCTACTGCTACTACCACTGCTGCTACTGCTGCTACTGCTACTACCACTGCTGCTACTGCTACTACTACTACTACTATTGTGCTTACAAATGCTGTTGTAGCTAGACTCCAAAAAGTGAAAGTGAAGACTAGAATGTCATAAGCGTTCAGTGAAACGTAGTGAGGCTGTTTCTAGTCATGATTGGGTCCAAGTTTCTTGACTGTCTCACAAATTGTGCTATGGGCTCCAAAGAGGGACAAAATAGTAGGAGTGAGAGTGGGCAGCCCTGACAGGATGGGTCCAAGCACAAAACAAATCGCACACAACGCTCCAGTGGTTCTCATGACTTTGGGGGAGTAAATCTGTGTTTTTCCCAGTTTGATCACATCTAAACCTAATGAATGAAAGAACTTGGTCTATGCTGCTGCTATGACACTGGAAACACATTTAAGAATCTATCATTGTTTTTGTTGTGTAAAAGGTAAAAGTGGGCTGATTAAAGTGTCTCAGCACTGTGGTGGAAGTGTCGTGCCCACAGACACAACAGCAGCACGCTGATCCAAGCAGGATTACAACCACTGCTTTGTGGTTGGTCTTATCTGCAAAGCACGAAACATTCTGTTATTTGTATTTTTCTACTTTGATCGTATCTTCAAAGTGAACATTGCATTCTTTCACTTGTTACATTTGCACAAACCCCTGACAGTGAGGAGACTATGCAACACTCTGACCTCCACCTGGTCACGGCTCATACTGGTCACGGCACTTAAAGATCAGCTGCAGCTCAGTTTTAACTTTAGAGAAAAGGTCATGGCCCAGTCCCACACAGACCAACCACACAGTGAGGTGAAAAACCAGATTTAGAATTCAACTTCTCCATCAAAAGTTCCATGGTCATGTACAATGCCTTGCCAGATTGACTCATACTCCATGTACTTTTCCACATTTTATTGGCCAGGCTTAAACATTCCTCTTTTATTCAGCATATGGAAGAATTAGAAATAGAAATATGCTGCATTTGGAGACACTTTGCTAGAGAGGTATGGTACCAGCACTATCCTCTCCTCCTACTATATCTGTACAGCCTCAGTCCTGGGTCTACAGCCTCAGTCCTGGGACTACAGCCTCAGTCCTGGGACTACAGCCTCAGTCCTGGGTCTACAGCCTCAGTCCTGGGTCTACAGTCTCAGTCCTAGTTCTACAGCCTCAGTCCTGGGTCTACAGCCTCAGTCCTAGTTCTACAGCCTCAGTCCTGGTTCTACAGCCTCAGTCCTGGGTCTACAGCCTCAGTCCTGGGTCTACAGCCTCAGTCCTAGATCTACAGCCTCAGTCCTCTATGAATTCCTCCGAGACGACTGCTGTTGTGATTTAGGGTTATTTAAAAACACACTGAATAGAAAAGTTGAGACTGGTGCATGGTTTAAACATTATCAGAAATATCAAATGCATTGACTACAGCCCGACAACAGTATCCACAAGTTTGAGAAAGATGAGAAAATGCACATATCTCAGAGTTGGAGCTTATTACTGCTCATGTCGCAGCCCGCTCTCGTCTCTACTCGACAGGCCGCACAAAGACGAGCAGTGATGTATGAAACAGTATTGTGTGCGATAAAGAGCAGTGTTGTGGCTGTAGGTGCGCTGTGCAGACGGAGACGACAGCTGAGGGGCTGTCACACT
The DNA here is from genome assembly GCA_964034765.1 of Knipowitschia caucasica. NCBI lineage: Eukaryota > Metazoa > Chordata > Actinopteri > Gobiiformes > Gobiidae > Knipowitschia > Knipowitschia caucasica. Next base: position 893,524 of record OZ035844.1, on the reverse strand, counting down.
CACAGGCCTCTGTTCAAACACAACAGCAGGAGAAAGAGGCTCTGGAGACTGCACTCGTATGACGTCCCGCTCCGTGCACCACTAGCACTTATCTCACTCTGACATAATCTGCAGTGTGTGTAAGTATATGTGCTGAGGTCGGAGACCAGGAGTGAAAGGCTGTAAAATACTGCTCTGAGGACAGGACTGTGGTTATTTTTGTATTTGTTTTGAGAGTCAGCTCCAAACATATGACTGTGTTGTCAAAGGCTGCTTTACTATGGTGGAGGTGTAGGGTCGGAGAGTGTTTTTTTGGGCATGGGTCTTGTCTGAGTGAATGTCTGTTCGTCTCATCTGTGGTAGTATTTATTGATGTTGGAATATTCACACAAAGCACTTCAGAATTGCAGTGTATTTAGATCAGGGGTCTCTAACCATTTCCAGTCGACAAAGTGTTGCGCAACAATGGGAGAAGTAGTTTTTATTATTGTATCAAAACAATCAGCAAATGTATTGTTCTAAAAGCAAATCTAGTTGTAAGAAAAATAAGAGAAAAATGGGCGATTTATAACTTTTTGCTGTTATGTTGTGTTATCATGTAATCATTCTTGTATTTACTGCTACTTTCTCCTTTGAAGACGATGGCGAGCAACACGTTTGAGACCCCTGTTGTAGGTCCTGCAAAGACCAAAGCGGTTTCTCTCATATTTATGGTCTTTTCCTTGATTCCAGCTGAGAAAAGAAACCGAGCTCAGTGACTTCCCACTTCCTCTCGCCGTGTTTCTCTTTTTCACGCTCTATTATTTAAGCAACAGATACCCACAATTCCAAAGGTATCGGGCCTTTCCCATAGAGTTGCAGTAGTATTATTGTCCTGGTCAAATATCCAGGCCCCTCCCCCTCGGTGTCGGACCCCCTGCCTGGGCCCCTGCTCTCTCTTCGCTCTTGTGTGTCCAGTGGAAACCTGACCCTCGGCTTTAGAACCTCCAGGAAGGCGGTGTCGGGTGCCTGCAGGCGGCCAGCCCAACCTCCCCGGGTCTGCTCACCTCTCACATGGGAACACCACTTCAAAGGACACCCGTAAAACATACTCTGGACGAACATAAAAGCTCACACGACTATTTCAAACGGCGTAAAAATGTAACAGTCCTCCCCGTTATGTGAAGTCAAAATTATCTGTCAGTCTAATCTTTTCATGAAGTAAATGAGTGGAGCTGTGCACATGGATTGAACATATTATGTGTGTTGTGTTTGCATCAGGGAAAGTGTAAATCCCATAAAGCCTTGTGTAAGACGTAAACAAGCAGATTGAGACTAAAAGCACCTGGAGATTAATGTTGAGACAGAGAAGAATGAGTGCCTTGTCCGCAGTGGATTACACCTGCCAGTTTAAAAACTATTACATAATTGTGCTTTTGGTGAAGCTTGGGTCACTTACCGTGGCCTGTTACAACATGTCACAACTGTATAAGCCATTTGCCACTAAACTAAAAGACCCTGTATGGCCACAGATGACATGTCTCAAAGAGAAAATTAGGATCTGTCTGAAGCTTTACTCGGATAAATAACTCATAAAGTCTGGTGTTTTCTAATGGTAGGATGGCTGCATGGGGCCTCTTTAAGCTTTGGTATTTGGTCTACTTTTCCCCCATGTGAGGCTCTGGTGGTGTTCATGCTGAGCCACCTCAGGGTAAATCCAAGCTCACACATTCTCTGTGGATTTTTATACCGACTGAAGACACAATTATATGATCAGAATGGTTTCAAATATACCATGTTCTTGTGAGGAATTTATGTCCCCTAAAGAAACTGTGTGTATGTCTTCATTTGTTCATAATTGTTATTTTTTCATTACATCAGTTCATGAAAAAAATACATCCAAAGCATAAACTCAGACTGGGACACATGGTTCTTAAGGTCCACTTTCTGACTTTCCACAAAGAGTCCTCCGTCCCGAAACAAAGTTGTTTGGTTGATTTCTTTACAAATCCAGGTTTAAAATGTTGAATAACATGGCATAGTAGCCTTCTAACGTTTGACCATTAATGCTGTAATAATTAGATAATAATAGATAGATAGCGACTTAGATACTTTATTAATTTGAAGAGCCAATAAAAACGCTCTCAGATTTCTTCCATAATCATTCATAAATATTGGATCTATTTTTATTGCACAACTCACCATCATCAGCTCTCTCTGGAAGGACTTATTCTCCTTGACATCCATGTTGGTGCACTCTTCTTTTAGCTTCTCCAGAACAGATGCCACCTTCTCTGGCTCGCTGTCCAACTCAGTCCGACAGAAATAATGCAGTGGCAGGTTTCCATATCCCAGGGCGTCAGCAAAAGCCTTCCAATTGGCAACATTCTCCATCAAAACAGTCCTTACTGAAGCATATATGTACGTCAGGAACTTGCATGGTTTCAGGATTTGGTCCAGCAGCAGTGTGGTGGTTAAGTCTGGGCCGCTCCAGTGAATAGGCTTGACTTTTCCCAGGACTAGAACATTCTTTGCATGAACGAGACCAATCTTCCCTTGATAAAAGCCAATGTACCACTCCTTTGTTCGCATGTGTCCTTTAAGTTTGATTTTCTCCTCACTAAGCAACGCAACAATGTCTCCTTTTTTATATTCCAGTAAATATGTGCTCTTGTTCTGCCGCAAAACCGTCTTTATCAATTTCCCAAACTTCAGGTTGGTGATACAGCTATCTTGGAATTTTGGGAACTTTGAAGTTACGGCAAGAGGTGAAAGAACTATTTTATCCAACTCTTTTTTCTTCAAGAATCTCCGAGCAGCTGTGTTTTTGGATGCAGTGGTTGGCGGCGGTTGAGGGGTTTGTACACAATACTGGGTAAGGATACAGTCGAGGGCATCTTTCACCTGAACTCTCAGCGTGAAGTCGAAAACACTGCTGGGATCTAGAGCCGAGATCCTGTAGAGGAGCCGGGTCACTTTCCCAAGCTTAACCTGAAACCCTTGTATCATACCAGCACCTTCCGCTGACTTCACCTGGTAGTTGGACATGTTTGAATACAGACCGACTTTGAGGTCTTGGGGATACTCGAGAACAAACTGATGCTTACCCCACAACTGCAGAGAAACAGGCGGGGCAGAACATGTCTGTCGGCCGACCTCATTCACCAATAAGTTCTTAGGCGTGCAGTCATGGCCGAACATTGCCACTACTATTCTAAAGGTTGGATGGATGTGTTTAGGGCCGTACAATCCCAGAGTCACCTTCCTTCGCACATGGTCCCAAACAGTTGAATTAGGTCTAATATTTACTGATCGGACAACGACGGCCACATACATGCAAGGTTCCAGACTGTCCAGTTGGACTTGGACTGTGTCATTGTAGATATAGGCGTTGGGGATTGGAATATATGGTCCTTCCTTGCAGTCGCTCCGGACGCAAACCATCCTAGCCTCGTGGTTGCTACTGTTCTTAATGGAAATAGATAATTTAATCTCGAGCGCGATGAATGACTTAATCTCCATGTTGCTAAGCTTTATCTCCACAACAGGACTGACAGTGGAGCAATGGTCACCGTTCAGCTCCAGCGGAGGATCTAGCATAGCCTTCATAGAAATCTGCTGGTAGTCTCCGGAACTCACATGGCCTTCCGGGATGTGGACGCTGATGTTGGTGTCTGGAAGTTGAACGACGCCTCCGTTACTATCGAGGTTACACACGATGCTGGTTTCTACAGGTTGAGTTTGACCCCAACCAGGGCTTTGACCCAAGGAATCAAGATCATGGCAAGACCTGGCCAGTTTCCGATGGTTTAACCAAGCAGTCCTGAAGTCCTCCCGGCTCTGAAACTGTTCTGGTAACGGAGCTTTGAGACCAGTGAAGAATCCAGAAGATGAAAGCGATGGATTGGACTGTGCCTGCAACACTGAAAGTTCTGAAAGGCTGTGAGAACGCTTGCTCCGGAAGAAATCTGAGGTATATTCTTGGATCGGACTTGTGATCGGAGTGCTGGTGTAGTGGCAGTGGGTAAATCCATTTGGAACAGAGCTGGTGTTCAAGTTAGAAATTGTCAACGGAGGGTTTTCAAAAAGAATAAGGTCGGTTGAGTTTCTTTTACTTTTTCCGTTTTGATCCAAATGACTCTTAGGAGGGTTGATGGAGAAGGGATTACAAATGGCAGCCGGTTTCAACGTTACACCATTTGTCCATTCTCCAAACTCCTTCAACCCTTCCTCATGGTCCTCACCAAAACCGTCAATCATGCCGCTGTCGCTGAGGGTGGAGCTGCGGAAGTGGAGCGGCTGGACGTAGGTGGCCGGGATGTAGCCCATCTCTGTGTTGTTGTGGGCGTACCACCACTCTCCGCCTGACGTGTCCAGCACAAACAGCCGGTCACCTTTGGAGAACTTCAGAGTGGTGAAGCTGCTGGGGCAATAATCTTTTATGGCAACTACTTCCTGCACTGCTCCCAACGATGACGAAGTGTCCAGTCGTAAGGCACTCGGAGAAGGCACTAAAAACACAAAAGGCATTAATTTATCATTGATTTCAGAAATTGCAGTGTAAATATGTAAATATATTTGCTGCTTTCTTGTTAACAGAATATTGCCGAAATACAAACCTCCACCTACAAACCCCGCCTACAAACCTCCACCTACAAACCCCCCCTACAAACTCCGCCTACAAACCCCCCCTACAAACTCCGCCTACAAACCTCCACCTACAAACCCCGCCTACACACCTCCACCTAAAAACCCCGCCTACAAACCTCCACCTACAAACCTCCACCTACAAACCCCGCCTACACACCTCCACCTACAAACCCCCCCTACAAACTTCGCCTACAAACCTCCACCTACAAACCCCCACCTACAAACCCCCCCTACAAACTTCGCCTACAAACCTCCACCTACAAACCCCCACCTACAAACCCCCACCTACAAACCCCCCCTACAAACTCCGCCTACAAACTTCCACCTACAAACCCCCACCTACAAACCTCCACCTACAAACCCCCCCTACAAACTCCGCCTACAAACCTCCACCTACAAACCTCCACCTACAAACTCCGCCTACAAACCTCCACCTACAAACCTCCACCTACAAACCCCATCTACAAACCTCCACCTACAAACCCAGCCTAAATACCTCCACCTACAAACCCCGCCTACAAACCTCCACCTACAAACCTCCACCTAGAAACCCCCCCTACAAACTCCGCCTACAAACCTCCACCTACAAACCTCCACCTACAAACCCCCACCTACAAACCCCCACCTACAAACCTCCACCTACAAACCCAGCCTACATACCTCCACCTACAAACCCCGCCTACAAAACCCGCCTACAAACCCCCACCTACAAGCCTCCACCTACAAACCCTGCCTACAAACCTCCACCTACAAACCCCACCTACCCTAACCTCCACCTACAAACCTCCACCTACAAACCCCGCCTACAAACCCCCACCTACAAACCTCCACCTACAAACCCCGCCTACAAACCCCCACCTACAAACTTCCACCTACAAACCCTGCCTACAAACCCGCCTACAAACCTCCACCTACAAACCCCGCCTACAAACCCCCACCTACAAACCTCTACCTACAAACCCTGCCTACAAACCCGCCTACAAACCTCCACCTACAAACCCCACCTACAAACCTCCACCTACAAACCCCACCTACAAACCTCCACCTACAAACCCTGCCTACAAACCTGCCTACAAACCCCCACCTACAAACCTCCACCTACAAACCCTGCCTACAAACCCGCCTACAAACCCCCACCTACAAACCTCCACCTACAAACCCCGCCTACAAACCCCCACCTACAAACCTCCACCTACAAACCCTGCCTACAAACCCGCCTACAAACCCCCACCTACAAACCCCGCCTACAAACCCCCACCTACAAACCTCCACCTACAAACCCTGCCTACAAACCCGCCTACAAACCTCCACCTACAAACCCCACCTACAAACCTCCACCTACAATCCCCCACCTTTGACATGGTTGAAGCTTGTGCTGCTGATTCCTTCGCTGACGTCGTTGAGAGTTCCTTCTGACTTGCAGCGCGGCAGGACGTGGTTGTTGTTAGTCACTCTGACGATCCGATTGGCCGCCATGACTCCGGACGCACCAGCGAATTTTTGCAGCTTCCCAATCTAGAAGAAGAAGAATCATCTTGATTTATAGACAGACAAATGCACAATATCATATCAATATCACACAAGGCTAAACTTTGGAAAACTACATTGGAAAAATGTATGTATATTTCTCCAGGGTGAGATCTTATCTTATCTTACACCTTTCAAGTCCTCAGATCATATCAGAGAAATGAAAGTGCAGACCCAAGAACAGATAAAGTGGGAATCCGATGACTGCAGCTTGGATCCTTGGCCTTACTTTTAAAGCCGCAGATATAAAAATGACTGTAGTAACCACTTTTATTGAGTCGGAGCTGAATTTGACTTTGAAACCCCGGTGTCAGCAAAGGCCTTAATCTGATTAGAAATGGAGTGTGCAGCAAACTCTTCCTCCATAGATTTATTATTTGTCCAAAACGAGGGGAGAGCGAGGCTACATTTGCACATTAAAGGCCCAGGAGCAGTGAGGGTGGTTGGATAAACGGTTCCCTCATTATCTGCGTAGAGCCGTCCCCTAAGAGACGTATGTGCTACAGAATGATTCATCTGCACAGTTCCATCTCGTCTCCTGTGAAGAGGCTTCGGCTAATTAGCTCCAACAAAGATGAAGGCCACATTAAAAACTCGAGTACTTCTTGTTCAAAAAGGTTGAATAATATTATCACATCACAATGGCTGGATCTACTATTAGGTATTTGAATGTCCTTCACAAAATATGTATTTAAACCACAATCTTGCTGTTTTTGTGGTTCAGACAAAGACACTAAGTCCTGTTCCTGAAATGCATGGACAGATGTTTCTATTATCT
>OZ035844.1:874160-886601 GCA_964034765.1 Knipowitschia caucasica | reverse complement strand
TTAGCATCTGTACATGTTAGCAGCAGTATGTTAGCATCTGTACATGTTAGCAGCAGTATGTTAGCATCTGTACATGTTAGCAGCAGTATGTTAGCATCTGTACATGTTAGCAGCAGTATGTTAGCATCTGTACATGTTAGCATCTGTACATGTTAGCAGCAGTATGTTAGCATCTGTACATGTTAGCATCTGTACATGTTAGCAGCAGTATGTTAGCATCTGTACATGTTAGCAGCAGTATGTTAGCATCTGTACATGTTAGCAGCAGTATGTTAGCATCTGTACATGTTAGCAGCAGTATGTTAGCATCTGTACATGTTAGCAGCTGTACTGTTAGCATCTGTACATGTTAGCAGCAGTATGTTAGCATCTGTACATGTTAGCAGCAGTATGTTAGCATCTGTACATGTTAGCAGCAGTATGTTAGCATCTGTACATGTTAGCAGCAGTATGTTAGCATCTGTACATGTTAGCAGCAGTATGTTAGCATCTGTACATGTTAGCAGCAGTATGTTAGCATCTGTACATGTTAGCAGCTGTATGTTAGCATCTGTACATGTTAGCAGCAGTATGTTAGCATCTGTACATGTTAGCAGCAGTATGTTAGCATCTGTACATGTTAGCAGCAGTATGTTAGCATCTGTACATGTTAGCATCTGTACATGTTAGCAGCAGTATGTTAGCATCTGTACATGTTAGCAGCAGTATGTTAGCATCTGTACATGTTAGCAGCAGTATGTTAGCATCTGTACATGTTAGCAGCAGTATGTTAGCATCTGTACATGTTAGCAGCAGTATGTTAGCATCTGTACATGTTAGCAGCAGTATGTTAGCATCTGTACATGTTAGCATCTGTACATGTTAGCAGCAGTATGTTAGCATCTGTACATGTTAGCAGCAGTATGTTAGCATCTGTACATGTTAGCAGCAGTATGTTAGCATCTGTACATGTTAGCATCTGTACATGTTAGCAGCAGTATGTTAGCATCTGTACATGTTAGCAGCAGTATGTTAGCATCTGTACATGTTAGCATCTGTACATGTTAGCAGCAGTATGTTAGCATCTGTACATGTTAGCAGCAGTATGTTAGCATCTGTACATGTTAGCATCTGTACATGTTAGCAGCAGTATGTTAGCATCTGTACATGTTAGCAGCAGTATGTTAGCATCTGTACATGTTAGCAGCAGTATGTTAGCATCTGTACATGTTAGCATCTGTACATGTTAGCAGCAGTATGTTAGCATCTGTACATGTTAGCAGCAGTATGTTAGCATCTGTACATGTTAGCAGCAGTATGTTAGCATATCTGTATCATGTACATTAGCAGCAGTATGTTTACATCTGTACATTAGCATGTTTACATCTGTACATGTTAGTATAGCAACAGTATGTTTACATCTGTACATGTTTACATCTGCATGTTAGCAGCAGTATGTTTACATCTGTACATGTTAGCAGCAGTATGTTTACATCTGTACATGTTAGCAGCAGTATGTTTACATCTGTACATTAGCAGCAGTATGTTTACATCTGTACATTAGCAGCAGTATGTTTACATCTGTACATGTTAGCAGCTGTATGTTTAAATCTGTACATGTTAGCAGCAGTATGTTTACATCTGTACATGTTAGCAACAGTATGTTTACATCTGTACATGTTAGCAGCTGTATGTTTACATCTGTACATGTTAGCAGCAGTATGTTTACATCTGTACATGTTAGCAGCAGTATATTTACATCTGTACATGTTAGCAGCAGTATGTTTACATCTGTACATGTTAGCAACAGTATGTTTACATCTGTACATGTTAGCAGCAGTATGTTTACATCTGTACATGTTAGCAGCAGTATGTTTACATCTGTACATGTTAGCAGCAGTATATTTACATCTGTACATGTTAGCAGCAGTATGTTTACATCTGTACATGTTAGCAGCTGTATGTTTACATCTGTACATGTTAGCAGCAGTATGTTTACATCTGTACATGTTAGCAGCAGTATATTTACATCTGTACATGTTAGCAGCAGTATGTTTACATCTGTACATGTTAGCAACAGTATGTTTACATCTGTACATGTTAGCAGCTGTATGTTTACATCTGTACATGTTAGCAGCAGTATGTTTACATCTGTACATGTTAGCAGCAGTATATTTACATCTGTACATGTTAGCAGCAGTATGTTTACATCTGTACATGTTAGCAACAGTATGTTTACATCTGTACATGTTAGCAGCAGTATGTTTACATCTGTACATGTTAGCAGCAGTATATTTACATCTGTACATGTTAGCAACAGTATGTTTACATCTGTACATGTTAGCAGCAGTATGTTTACATCTGTACATGTTAGCAGCAGTATGTTTACATCTGTACATGTTAGCAGCAGTATATTTACATCTGTACATGTTAGCAGCTGTATGTTTACATCTGTACATGTTAGCAGCAGTATGTTTACATCTGTACATGTTAGCAGCAGTATGTTTACATCTGTACATGTTAGCAGCAGTATGTTTACATCTGTACATGTTAGCAGCAGTATGTTTACATCTGTACATGTTAGCAACAGTATGTTTACATCTGTACATGTTAGCAGCAGTATGTTTACATCTGTACATGTTAGCAGCAGTATGTTTACATCTGTACATGTTAGCAGCAGTATGTTTACATCTGTACATGTTAGCAGCTGTATGTTTACATCTGTACATGTTAGCAGCAGTATGTTTACATCTGTACATGTTAGCAGCAGTATGTTTACATCTGTACATGTTAGCAGCTGTATGTTTACATCTGTACATGTTAGCAGCAGTATGTTTACATCTGTACATGTTAGCAGCAGTATATTTACATCTGTACATGTTAGCAGCAGTATGTTTACATCTGTACATGTTAGCAACAGTATGTTTACATCTGTACATGTTAGCAACAGTACATTTACATCTGTACATGTTAGCAGCAGTATGTTTACATCTGTACATGTTAGCAGCATGAGAAGCAAAGACACATGTGGTTCTATTGCACATTCTGACATTACTCACAGTGTTATTGCACATTCTGACATTACTCACAGTGTTATTGCACATTCTGACATTACTCACAGTGTTATTGCACATTCTGACATTACTCACAGTGTTATTGCACATTCTGACATTACTCACAGTGTTATTGCACATTCTGACATTACTCACAGTGTTATTGCACATTCTGACATTACTCACAGTGTTATTGCTCATTCTGACATTACTCACAGTGTTATTGCACATTCTGACATTACTCACAGTGTTATTGCTCATTCTGACATTACTCACAGTGTTATTGCACATTCTGACATTACTCACAGTGTTATTGCACATTCTGACATTACTTACAGTGTTATTGCACATTCTGACATTACTCACAGTGTTATTGCACATTCTGACATTACTCACAGTGTTATTGCTCATTCTGACATTACTCACAGTGTTATTGCACATTCTGACACATTCTGACATTACTCACAGTGTTATTGCTCATTCTGACATTACTCACAGTGTTATTGTACATTCTGACATTACTCACAGTGTTATTGCTCATTCTGACATTACTCACAGTGTTATTGCACATTCTGACATTACTTACAGTGTTATTGATCATTCTGACATTACTCACAGTGTTATTGCACATTCTGACATTACTCACAGTGTTATTGCACATTTTGACATTACTCACAGTGTTATTGCTCATTCTGACATTACTCACAGTGTTATTGATCATTCTGACATTACTCACAGTGTTATTGCTCATTCTGACATTACTCACAGTGTTATTGCACATTCTGACATTACTTACAGTGTTATTGATCATTCTGACATTACTCACAGTGTTATTGATCATTCTGACATTACTCACAGTGTTATTGCACATTCTGACATTACTCACAGTGTTATTGCACATTCTGACATTACTCACAGTGTTATTGCTCATTCTGACATTACTCACAGTGTTATTGCACATGTTCCAGGGGGAAGCTGGACCCCGAGGCCCCCCTGGACAGCCCGGTGCACCTGTGAGTACGACCCCTCATAACAAACACACCGACCATGGCAGGTTTAACTCATGTTCTGTCTCAGGGGCCACACGGAGGACAGGGCATCCCAGGAGACGCCGGAGAGCCAGGCCCAATGGTGATGACAACGCTGTGTTTGAAATAACAATAATAATGATAATAATAACTTTGATATTGTCGTTGTTTTGGACACCAGGGTGAACCAGGACACAGAGGACCAGATGGACCACCAGGAAGACCAGGTCCTGATGTAAGAGACACTCCCATGTCGTTGTCAGTAAATGATAATTACACTATAACACCATTCTAATTGTGTGCTCTTTAGATTTGTAATGTCTCTCCTTGTTCTTCCAATTTACTAAAGTTAACTCAGTGGTGATGAACTCAAACTGTAATGATAGTTTTACACAATCCCACCCATTTATCTGAAAATATGAAATAGAGGAAGAACCGCTTTGAGCAAACTGTCTGGTCTCATTGACACGTATCAGCAGAATGATTGACAGCTGGGAGGACCAATAGTCTTGATGCTCCACCCGAAAGTAGAACATCCTCCTATATTCCTTTAATCTTTGTGTATAATGCAGTACAATTTTCTTTTATACTTTCAGGGAGAATCTGGAGCCGCGGGTGCGACCGGAGAGCCAGGATCCCCGGGCTCTGTGGTAAGATTCATGACGTTTGATTTTTACCGTCGCCTAAAAAGTAAGAAACATTAAAGAAACCGTCTGAACGACCCGATTGTGATGTTTGTGTTTAGGGGGCGAGAGGGTTCCCAGGTCTGCCCGGACTTCCTGGTCTCAAAGGACACAAGGTCATACACACATGGATCATTGAGGTTCTGATCCGGTTCTGCTCCTGAATAAAGTAAATAACACATAGGTTTTTGGGTCCAGGGCCATGCGGGTTTGCTCGGACCGAAGGGCGAGACCGGAGCTGTCGGACTCAAGGTAAAGACTCTGGAGAGACTGGAACCGACAGAAGCAGGTTGTTAGAATAGTATTGATTGGTTGCCATAGTGACCAGCAAGAATCACATTTATTGCTGCTGTACATAAATCTGGTGATGGATTTGGCGCTTAGACCCCGGCAGAGCGCTTAGACCCCGGCAGAGCGCTTAGACCCCGGCAGAGCGCTTAGACCCCGGCAGAGCGCTTAGACCCCGGCAGAGCGCTTAGACCCCGGCAGAGCGCTTAGACCCCGGCAGAGCGCTTAGACCCCGGCAGAGCGCTTAGACCCCGGCAGAGCGCTTAGACCCCGGCAGAGCGCTTAGACCCCGGCAGAGCGCTGCGACGAACGTCAAAGTGACACGTTTCAAAAAGTAATATAATTTAATAAATGAGAATCCAGAAACAAAACTTATTAAGTGTTGTTGGTATTGAAATGAGTTGTAATCCACCAGTACTGTTCCTGGGGTTGCCAGATAAGCATGTTCCGTTGTGTTTGCAGGGCACGTCTGGGACCCCCGGTCAGATGGGCCCCCAGGGGCCTCAGGTGAGGACCGCATGTTTATATAAAGTTTAACACAAAATAATTGTGTAGTGATAGTTTTGTGCGTTGTGCGTCAGGGCCCAGCGGGAATGCAGGGCGAGAGAGGCCGAGCTGGACCCACAGGACCAGTGGTGAGACACACACTTTTATACAACTGTACACAACTGTATACAACTGTACACGACTGTACACAACTGTATACAACTGTACACAACTGTATACAACTGTACACGACTGTACACAACTGTATACAACTGTACACGACTGTACACAGCAGTACACAACTGTACACAACTGTACACAACTGTACACAACTGTACACAACTGTACACAACTGTATACAACTGTACACAACTGTATACAACTGTACACAACTGTATACAACTGTATACAACTGTACACGACTGTACACAGCATATACAACGTACACGACTGTACACAGCAGTACACAACTGTATACAACTGTACACAGCAGTACACAACTGTACACAACTGTATACAACTGTACACAGCAGTACACAACTGTATACAACTGTATACAACTGTACACAGCAGTACACAACTGTACACAACTGTATACAACTGTATACAACTGTACACAGCAGTACACAACTGCAGCTCTTCATGGTGTCAGTAACACAACATGTTTTTTCTCAGGGCAAACGAGGCACTTCTGGTGACGTTGGCAAACCTGGTCCTCTGGTAAGAACTCTCTGTGAAGGTTCCAGTCGGTACCAGAAGTACCAGAAGTACCATAAACAGTGGTTATAGTCACTGACCTGAATCTGTGCTGACTTTAGGGTCCCATTGGAATTCCTGGAATCCCTGGATTTCCTGGAAATCCTGGAATGAAGGTGAGTTTGTGTCGTTCCATCTCTGGGCCTGGAAACTATTGTTATGGTTTGGTTTTTATGGATCAAGTGGAACTCACCACAGTGGCTCAGTTGGTAGAGCATTGAGCCTGAAGGTCGTGGGTTCGAGCCCACCATAAGACCTACTTCATGACTCCCACTGATGTCTGCTGATGTTGTGTTCTTGGGCAAGACACTTAACCCCACTTTGCCTGAAGCCCCCACTGAAAGATCTCAGCTCCTGTGGACTCAGCACCTGCAGGAGGATCAGTGAGGGGCTGGTGCTATGACTGCCCTCTGAGGGTTTCTCTTCACAAACATTACAACAGAGGTACAGAGGTACAGGGGTACAGAGGTACAGAGGTACAGATGTACAGAGGTACAGAGGTACAGGGGTACAGGGGTACAGGGGTACAGGGGTACAGAGGTACAGAGGTACAGGGGTACAGGGGTACAGGGGTACAGAGGTACAGAGGTACAGAGGTACAGAGGTACAGAGGTACAGGGGTACAGGGGTACAGAGGTACAGAGGTACAGGGGTACAGAGGGGTACAGAAAAATAACAATTGTAAACCGCTTTGAGACTCCGATGTGCAGTGAAAAGGCGGTATATAAATAAAAGCTTACTTACTAGCTTACTTACTTACAGGGGTACAGAGGTACAGGGGTACAGAGGTACAGAGGTACAGAGGTACAGAGGTACAGGGGTACAGAGGTACAGAGGTACAGAGGTACAGGGGTACAGGGGTACAGGGGTACAGAGGTACAGAGGTACAGGGGTACAGGGGTACAGGGGTACAGGGGTACAGAGGTACAGAGGTACAGAGGTACAGAGGTACAGAGGTACAGGGGTACAGGGGTACAGAGGTACAGAGGTACAGAGGTACAGAGGTACAGGGGTACAGGGGTACAGAGGTACAGAGGTACAGAGGTACAGAGGTACAGAGGTACAGGGGTACAGAGGTACAGAGGTACAGGGGTACAGGGGTACAGAGGTACAGAGGTACAGGGGTACAGGGGTACAGGGGTACAGAGGTACAGAGGTACAGAGGTACAGGGGTACAGGGGTACAGAGGTACAGAGGTACAGGGGTACAGAGGTACAGGGGTACAGGGGTACAGAGGTACAGAGGTACAGGGGTACAGAGGTACAGAGGTACAGAGGTACAGGGGTACAGGGGTACAGAGGTACAGGGGTACAGAGGTACAGGGGTACAGAGGTACAGAGGTACAGAGGTACAGGGGTACAGGGGTACAGAGGTACAGAGGTACAGGGGTACAGGGGTACAGAGGTACAGGGGTACAGAGGTACAGAGGTACAGAGGTACAGGGGTACAGGGGTACAGAGGTACAGGGGTACAGGGGTACAGGGGTACAGAGGTACAGAGGTACAGAGGTACAGGGGTACAGGGGTACAGAGGTACAGAGGTACAGGGGTACAGAGGTACAGGGGTACAGGGGTACAGAGGTACAGAGGTACAGGGGTACAGAGGTACAGAGGTACAGAGGTACAGGGGTACAGGGGTACAGAGGTACAGGGGTACAGAGGTACAGGGGTACAGAGGTACAGAGGTACAGAGGTACAGGGGTACAGGGGTACAGAGGTACAGAGGTACAGGGGTACAGGGGTACAGAGGTACAGGGGTACAGAGGTACAGAGGTACAGAGGTACAGGGGTACAGAGGTACAGAGGTACAGGGGTACAGGGGTACAGGGGTACAGAGGTACAGAGGTACAGAGGTACAGGGGTACAGAGGTACAGAGGTACAGAGGTACAGGGGTACAGGGGTACAGGGGTACAGAGGTACAGAGGTACAGAGGTACAGGGGTACAGGGGTACAGAGGTACAGAGGTACAGAGGTACAGAGGTACAGAGGTACAGGGGTACAGAGGTACAGGGTAAATGCTGGTTCTCTGATGCAGGTGATGTGGGTTGTGTTGGGTCCATTGCCTTTGAACCGATACGATACATAGGCTCATTACGATACGATACATAGGCTCATTACAATACATAGGCTCATTACGATACGATACATAGGCTCATTACGATACGATACATAGGCTCATTACAATACGATACATAGGCTCATTACGATACGATACATAGGCTCATTACAATACGATACATAGGCTCATTACGATACGATACATAGGCTCATTACGATACGATACATAGGCTCATTACAATACGATACATAGGCTCATTACGATACGATACATAGGCTCATTACGATACAATACATAGGCTCATTACGATACGATACATAGGCTCATTACGATACGATACATAGGCTCATTACGATACGATACATAGGCTCATTACGATACGATACATAGGCTCATTACGATACGATACATAGGCTCATTACGATACGATACATAGGCTCATTACGATACGATACATAGGCTCATTACGATACGATACATAGGCTCATTACGATACGATACATAGGCTCATTACGATACAATACATAGGCTCATTACGATATGATACATAGGCTCATTACGATACGATTCATAGGCTCATTACGATACGATATTTCCCAACAGTAAACTATGCATTTATTGTGATTTTTAGGGCGAGGCTGGACCCACTGGAGTGAGAGGCACAGGAGGACCACAGGGACCACGTGGAGACGCTGGCAAAGCTGGACCCCCAGGGCCATCAGGAAAACAGGTATTTGGTGCAGTCCTAAAACCATTCTGTAGCAAATACATGAGCACATTGTTCTATGAACAGGGAGCGGAGGGCCCCGATGGAGCCGCCGGGTCTCGAGGACAAGCTGTAAGTCTCACGTTATCAGCTCACACTTCTCACAGCAGGACTGACTGTAGGGGCCTTCTCTTTCCTCTTAGGGAGCTGCAGGACTGGAGGGTCCTCCTGGTCTGCTGGGGCCCCCTGGTACCCCCGGCCCCCAGGGGACCACTGGACTGGATGGACAGAAAGGACAACTGGTGAGAGATTACACATGACTGTAGATTCACATCTGTGTGTGTGTGTGTGTGTGTGTCTGTCTGGGGTCATGCTATTCTCTCACTGTCCTGTATATATTTGTTGTTGTGTGTGACAGGGAGATGCTGGAGTTCTGGGGCTGAAGGGAGAGCCTGGTCTTAAAGGTGAACATGTAAGTAATGCTTCTACACATCACAAACATTATTTAAACACATTTATATTCATCATTTGTTATTACTTTCACAGGGAGACCATGGAACACCGGGTGCACTGGGGCCCATGGGAGATGAGGGCAAGAGGGGCCCCAGAGGAGACGCCGGGGCCATCGGCAACCCAGGACCTCCAGGAGAAACGGTGAGTCAACCACAGAACCACAGAACAGAATATAAAAGCTGAGCCAGAACAGATGGCTCAGTTGAGATGTATAACTTTTAGAACCACAATGTCCCGTGTGAGTAAGTGATGTGTTTTTAGGGGACCCCTGGAAACCGAGGCTTCCCCGGTGCTGACGGTCTTCCCGGGCCCAAGGTCAGAGCCGAGTCCACCTCTCACTTCATTTGGATTCTGTGGAGTTGGTTCTTACTGTTGTCTGTGCCACAGGGAGCGCAGGGCGAGCGAGGCCTGCCTGGATCTCTCGGGGCTAAAGGACTTGAAGGAGACCCGGGACGCAACGGAGAGCCAGGTCTAACAGGAGCTCGGGTCAGTTTGCTTCTGTGTAGAATTCAAAAGACACAGATCATGGGAAAATAACACCATAGTTCCCTCATAGACCTGTGCTATCGCCAATCCTCACAGACATTTAGCCTTATAAAACCAAAGTAGTTATCAATGCTGAGAATATCTTTTCTCTTTACCCATTATAGCATTAATACATATGTTTTTGACTTTAACAAGATGCATTTTCAAAGTCTCTATTCTGAATAACATATTTTGCTTGTTGCTTGTGTTGTATGTGATTCCAGGGTCTGTCAGGACTGATCGGTGCCCAGGGATCAGAGGGAAAGCAAGGTCCAGTGGTGTGTAGACAGATGACTTTAAGAAAATGGCTTCTACTTCACTGTCTCTGGTTTAAATCACCATGACATATTCTGTTTCCCAGGGTTCAGTGGGAGACGATGGGAAACAAGGCCCAGCGGGATCCACAGGTACGAGAGGAGGCACCGGTCCAATGGGTCTGCCCGGACCAAAGGGACTCGCGGTGAGTAGCCATGTTTATCTTCATAAAGGAGACACATGAACAGAAACAGATTTGTATAAACAGTTGTTGTTTCAGGGCGACGCTGGTAAAGCTGGAGAGGCTGGAAGTGCTGGACCCCCGGGAACAAGGGTACATGGGCTTCTACTTTATTTATATAGCACATTTCATAAACACACAGTTTTCAAAGTGCTGCAAGACACAAAACTAAATTAGGGTTTAGGATTAGCGTTTTAGGGCATTAACGCTAACCCTAAATAAATAGTGAGAGAGGGAAATTGATTCCAAATAAATAAGACCAGACCAAAAAGACCACAGAGAAGGCCCTGTGCTCTGGGTTTAAGACCACAGAGAAGGCCCTGTGCTCCACAGAGAAGGCCCTGTGCTCTGGGTTTCAGACCACAGAGAAGGCCCTGTGCTCTGGGTTTCAGACCACAGAGAAGGCACTGTGCTCTGGGTTTCAGACCACAGAGAAGGCCCTGTGCTCTGGGTTTCAGACCACAGAGAAGGCCCTGTGCTCTGGGTTTCAGACCACAGAGAAGGCCCTGTGCTCCACAGAGAAGGCCCCAGAGAAGGCCCTGTGCTCTGGGTTTCAGACCACAGAGAAGGCCCTGTGCTCTGGGTTTCAGACCACAGAGAAGGCCCTGTGCTCTGGGTTTCAGACCACAGAGAAGGCCCTGTGCTCTGGGTTTCAGACCATAGAGAAGGCCCCGTCTCTTGTCTGACTTGTGACATGTGTTTTAGGGCGTGAACGGTAAAGACGGAGAGACCGGAGCAGCAGGTCCCACTGGTCCCGCGGTGAGCCTCGTCTTCATCGTGTCCGTTTGAGCGCAGAAGAACATGATCACAGTGAGTCTTCTCTTTCAGGGCTCCGCAGGAAAGAGAGGAGAGCAAGGACCACAAGGACTCAACGGCTTTCAGGTTCATATATTCTCCTTTTCATTATTAGTATTCTACTTGAATTTCATTTTTGTGTGAAAATCCCAAAAACACAACAGAAGTCATCCTTTACGACTTTACAAAGTTTTCAATTCGCCAACAACAGATTAGAGAATGAAACACACGACATACAATAATAACTGACACAAAGGAGCCACAGGGAACGGGATGAACACTCTCTATAAATGTGAATAACTGTCCTGAGACCCCCGGGATCAGCTGGGAACAAGGTTTCTCAGATCCCCCAATATCTGCTGTAGATCCAAGACTGAAGAGACTCAGTCCTGCACCGGACCTGTCCACGTTCAGCGGCCGCTGGTCCACGTTCCGTAGCTTAGGTCCTGGATCTACAGCCTCAGTCCTCGTTCTACAGTCTGAGTCCTGGATCTACAGCCCGTCCGTCTGTGGGAGCGGATCCCTTTCTCAAACCATGGGTCTCCCTGAGGTTTCTCACTTTTCCCCACTGGGTTTTCTTATGAGTTTTTCCTCTGATGCAGGAGAGTCTGTTGGACAGTTAGTGTCCAACTAGAAGGACTGTGGTGATCCACAACACTTTAACATTCTACATGTATGACATTTATCAACATGTGTTCTATATTCTTTATGTGTTTTAACTGTTGATTCTCTGACCTGTGTTGGTGATTTCAGTGGTTTTGTTAAGTCTCTGAGATGATACTGTTGTGATTTAGGGAAATACAAGAATAAATTGTATTGTATTGAATGGGCTTCTACTAATGTTGTTTTATCACTAAAGTTATGTCCACCATCTCATCACGATTGACTTGTTTAGGGTTTGCCAGGTCCCGCAGGCCCCCCGGGAGAGTCAGGGAAGCCTGGTTCTGAGGTACGTCACATATACTGTAGATTCTGATGGATGTTCATAATAACTCTCCTTGTCTTGTGCAGGGATTGGCTGGTGAGGCCGGGGCTGTGGGCGCCAACGGCCCCCGGGTAAGTCCTCCAAATCTC
>OZ035844.1:856660-869160 GCA_964034765.1 Knipowitschia caucasica | reverse complement strand
CTGCCCTCCCTGAGATCAACAAAGACGAGGCTCTGCCCAACCACAGGAGCCCGCCCAGGGGGGTCCACGCCTCCCTGAAGACCCTGAGCGGACACATCCAGGACCTGCGCAGTCCGGACGGGACCAGGACCCACCCGGCCAAGACCTGCCAGGACATCAGGCAGTGCTACCCGGGCAGGCCCAGCGGTGAGTCCTCTGGGGAGAGATGGAGCACAACAAGAAGGTCCTGGGTGTCTGTGTAGGTTTCCTCTGGGTGCTCCAGTTTCGAGTTGGTTGGGGGTTTGTCTGTGGAGTGCATTGAAAATATCTGACAAAGTGCGCTATATGAATAAAGATGGCTTACTTACTTCAGTTAGGTTAGAGTTAGGGTCAGGATACTGTGAAGATGTAAAATTACTTTTTTAAATAGTATTTGGAGCTTCCTTACAAACCACCTCCAGACTTAGACGGTTGTTACGGTAACATTTGGTAAATAAAGGTTTGATTGGATCTAACACATCTGTGATTGACAGGAGAGTACTGGATCGACCCAAACCAGGGCAGTGCCAAGGACGCCATCAGAGTGTTCTGTAACATGGAGACCGGAGAGACCTGCCTGTCCCCGCAGACCCCCAGCATCCCCCGCAAAGTCTGGTGGACCAAGTCTGTGCCCACGGCCAACAAACCTGTGTGGTTTGGAGCTCACATCAACAACGGAGACAAGGTGAGAGTCACGGTGAGAGTCACGGCGAGAGTCACGGCGAGAGTCACGGCGAGAGTCACGGTGAGAGTCACGGTGAGAGTCACAGTGAGAGTCACGGTGAGAGTCACGGTGAGAGTCACAGTGAGAGTCACGGCGAGAGTCACGGTGAGAGTCACAGTGAGAGTCACGGTGAGAGTCACGGCGAGAGTCACGGCGAGAGTCACGGCGAGAGTCACGGCGAGAGTCACGGCGAGAGTCACGGTGAGAGTCACGGTGAGAGTCATGTGAGAGTCACGGCGAGAGTCACGGCGAGAGTCACGGTGAGAGTCACGGCAAGAGTCATGTGAGAGTCACGGCGAGAGTCACGGCGAGAGTCACGGCGAGAGTCACGGTGAGAGTCACGGTGAGAGTCACGGTGAGAGTCATGTGAGAGTCACGGCGAGAGTCACGGTGAGAGTCACGGCGAGAGTCACGGTGAGAGTCACGGTGAGAGTCACGGTGAGAGTCACGGTGAGAGTCACGGTGAGAGTCACGGTGAGAGTCACGGCGAGAGTCACGGCGAGAGTCACGGCGAGAGTCACGGCGAGAGTCACGGTGAGAGTCACGGCGAGAGTCACGGCGAGAGTCACAGTGAGAGTCACGGCGAGAGTCACGGTGAGAGTCACGGTGAGAGTCACGGCGAGAGTCACGGTGAGAGTCACAGTGAGATTATTATTATTGTTATTATTATTATTGTTATTATTATTATTATTATTATTATTATTGTTATTGTTATTATTATTATTATTATTATTCTCGTGTGGTTCTATGTTGTACATGCTGACATTATTAAAGTTATCATTGCACAGATGAGTAAAGTAAAGTATAATCGACACATGAAGTATTTTCCCTTGTGTGCAGTTGAGCTACGGGAGCCCGGAGGAGCCGCTGAACGTGGCGGCGGTGCAGCTGCGCCTCCTGCAGCTGCTCTCCAAAGAGGCGCATCAGAACATGACCTACCACTGCAGGAACAGCGTCGCCTACAGAGACGCCAAGACCTCCAGCCTCAAGAGGGCGCTGCTGCTCAAGGGCGCCAACGGCCAAGAGCTGAGGGCCCAGGGCAACCCCCGCCTCCGATACTCGGTGTTAGAGGACGGCTGCGCGGTGAGGCCCCCCCCACGCTCATGAAAGAACTGCAAAAAACGATCAAATATGAGGAAAATATTTCTGTCATTTAGTGTTTTTTCTCAACACGAGCACATTCTGTCTGAAAACAAGATTTACCCACGAGAGATTTCAAGAACTATTTATTTTCTCTTTGTTTCACTGGAATCTTGTTTTAGTCACATTTTCCCAAATTTGAGCATTATTTGACAGTTCAACAATGACCTCACGTTGAAATAAAAGTAGTTTTCAAGATAAACCCAGATTCAAATTCCAAAAGCAGGTCAAAAATGTCAACAAGAAAATGGCTAAATATATATATCATGTTTAATCAGTTTTTTGCAGTGTAGTTGTTTATATACTGTATATATATAAATACATATATATATACAGTATTGTTGTTATTTCCTCCTCTGTAACGTGGCTGTTCTTGTGTCTCCGTCAGAACGCGAACGGAGCGTGGAGTAAGAGTGTTCTGGAATACAGGACTCAGAAACCGGCCCGACTCCCCATCGTGGACGTGGCCCCCCTGGACATCGGTCAGGACCAGCAGGAGTTCGGTCTGGACCTGGGACCCGTCTGCTTCTCGTAGAACCCTCAGAGAACGCACAACTGCGGAACATGGACACACACACGCGGGACATGGACACACACACGTGGGACATGGACACACACACGCAGGACATGGACACACACACGCAGGACATGGACACACACACGCGGAACATGGACACACACACGCAGGACATGGACACACACACGCAGGACATGGACACACACACGCGGAACATGGACACACACACGCAGGACATGGACACACACACGCAGGACATGGACACACACACGCAGGAGACGACCCGCGAAGAGTTTAAAAAAGAAAAGAAAATCCTAAAGCTGGTCAAGAATATTATTTATTCTGTCAATGTGAGAGAGAGACAATGGGAGGAGCTGCAGGTTCTGCAGGTGCTGCAGGTTCTGCAGGTTCTGCAGGTGCTGCAGGTTCTGCAGGTGCTGCAGGTGCTGCAGGTTCTGCAGGTGCTGCAGGTGCTGCAGGTTCTGCAGGTTCTGCAGGTTCTGCAGGTGCTGCAGGTGCTGCAGGTGCTGCAGGTTCTGCAGGTGCTGCAGGTTCTGCAGGTGCTGCAGGTGCTGCAGGTGCTGCAGGTTCTGCAGGTGCTGCAGGTTCTGCAGGTGCTGCAGGTGCTGCAGGTGCTGCAGGTTCTGCAGGTGCTGCAGGTGCTGCAGGTTCTGCAGGTTCTGCAGGTGCTGCAGGTGCTGCAGGTTCTGCAGGTGCTGCAGGTTCTGCAGGTGCTGCAGGTTCTGCAGGTGCTGCAGGTGCTGCAGGTTCTGCAGGTTCTGCAGGTGCTGCAGGTTCTGCAGGTTCTGCAGGTGCTGCAGGTGCTGCAGGTTCTGCAGGTTCTGCAGGTGCTGCAGGTTCTGCAGGTGCTGCAGGTTCTGTGTGTAGTGTCTGTACAGGCCGAGCCCACACAGGAGCAGTTGCTGTAATAAGTGTAATAAAGTCCAAATGAAACTAAGTTATTTCCTTCTCTGTAAAAGTCGCTGTAAATGAAAAATACTGTTCTTTCTTTCTTTATTGTGGATGTTCAATAAACGTGGTTAGTTTGGTACCGACGAGTGACATCATCGATGACGAGGGCTTGGGTTCTGGGCCGGTCGGGTCCAGAGCCATGTGCTCACGTTGGAGAAACAGAGAGGATCCTGGGAGAAGTGGAGCTCAGGAAGGGCCGGCCCTCAGGGGTCGAAGGTCAGCGCACACATGGTCCACAGGCCTTGCTCACTTCCTGCTACTGCTGCTGCTGCTGCTGCTGCTGCTGCTCCTGCTGCTGCTGCTGCTGCTGCTACTGCTGCTCCTGCTGCTACTGCTGCTTCTACTGCTGCTGCTCCTGCTGCTACTGCTGCTCCTGCTGCTACTGCTGCTGCTCCTGCTGCTGCTGCTCCTGCTGCTGCTCCTGCTGCTGCTGCTGCTGCTGCTGCTGCTGCTGCTTCTACTGCTGCTGCTGCTGCTTCTACTGCTGCTGCTGCTTCTACTGCTTCTACTGCTGCTGCTTCTACTGCTGCTGCTCCTGCTGCTGCTGCTGCTTCTACTGCTGCTGCTCCTGCTGCTGCTGCTGCTGCTGCTCCTGCTGCTGCTGCTGCTGCTTCTACTGCTGCTACTGCTGCTGCTCCTGCTGCTGCTGCTGCTGCTGCTGCTGCTGCTGCTGCTGCTGCTACTGCTGCTGCTCCTGCTGCTGCTGCTGCTGCTGCTTCTACCGCTGCTGCTCCTGCTGCTGCTTCTACTGCTGCTGCTGCTTCTACTGCTGCTGCTCCTGCTGCTGCTGCTGCTCCTGCTGCTACTGCTGCTGCTCCTGCTGCTGCTTCTACTGCTGCTGCTGCTGCTGCTGCTGCTACTGCTCCTGCTGCTGCTGCTGCTGCTGCTCCTGCTGCTACTGCTGCTGCTCCTGCTGCTGCTGCTGCTGCTGCTGCTGCTGCTCCTGCTGCTGCTGCTGCTGCTGCTGCTGCTACTGCTGCTCCTGCTGCTGCTGCTCCTGCTGCTGCTGCTCCTGCTGCTGCTGCTCCTGCTGCTGCTCCTGCTGCTGCTGCTACTGCTGCTGTGAGAGCTCTATTTTAGACACAGACGCTATTTTCACGGTGGAAAATCTGACGTGAGGAGAAATGAAAGTCACAGTTTGATCTGCATCAGCACAAGGACAAGATGGAAGTGTCTTGCTCATTGACACAACAACTGTTGTTGACTTGGATCAAACCGCTGCATCTCAACGAGGAGCGTTTGTTTACTGCAAAGAGCACGGACCAAATCTCAAACACTCTCACAGTAATATCTCAGAACTTTAAATCTCATTCTTAGACATGTTTTCTTGGTTTATTTGTAAATTCTGTCCTGAAAGTTCATAATAAGGTGCAGTTTGTGGTGGTGGACACAGGGAGAAACATGCAAACACATAAAAGTATAATATTTCCTTATTTCTTGAAAAAATCTTGAAATGACAAATCTTAAGTGAAAATGTCTGGAAATGAAACAATGTGCTTTAAAATAGGTCAGTTTGTTTATGATGAAAATCTGTGTTTTTCACAAAATCTCAGCAAGAGTTTGAGGTGAAAGTGTCTGTTTGAAAACACAGAAGATCATTTTCATTTGGGTCGAGAACTGAAACTAATCTGCTTGGACCAAATCTAGTTTAAGACAATTCAAGAAACACATTCAAAAGATGAAAGAGTCTTCAGTCTGGAGCAGAAGCCTGTCTCACTATTTCAGGAAGACTGTTCTAGATTTTGAAACGCTGCCTCCCCATGATACTGATTCATGACTCTGGGACCAGCAGGAGGCCAGTCCCTGTGCTCCTCAGAGTCCCAGCAGGAGGCCAGTCCCTGTGCTCCTCAGAGTCCCAGCAGGAGGCCAGTCCCTGTGCTCCTCAGAGTCCCAGCAGGAGGCCAGTCCCTGTGCTCCTCAGTCTTAGCAGGAGACCAGTCCCTGTGCTCCTCAGAGTCCCAGCAGGAGGCCAGTCCCTGTGCTCCTCAGAGTCCCAGCAGGAGGCCAGTCCCTGTGCTCCTCAGAGTCCCAGCAGGAGGCCAGTCCCTGTGCTCCTCAGAGTCCCAGCAGGAGACCAGTCCCTGTGCTCCTCAGAGTCCCAGCAGGAGTCCAGTCCCTGTGCTCCTCAGAGTCCCAGCAGGAGGCCAGTCCCTGTGCTCCTCAGAGTCCCAGCAGGAGGCCAGTCCCTGTGCTCCTCAGAGTCCCAGCAGGAGGCCAGTCCCTGTGCTCCTCAGAGTCTCAGCAGGAGGCCAGTCCCTGTGCTCCTCAGAGTCCCAGCTGGAGGCCAGTCCCTGTGCTCCTCAGAGTCCCCAGCAGGAGGCCAGTCCCTGTGCTCCTCAGAGTCCCAGCAGGAGGCCAGTCCCTGTGCTCCTCAGAGTCCCAGCAGGAGGCCAGTCCCTGTGCTCCTCAGAGTCCCAGCAGGAGGCCAGTCCCTGTGCTCCTCAGAGTCCCAGCAGGAGGCCAGTCCCTGTGCTCCTCAGAGTCCCATAGGCCAGTCCCTGTGCTCCTCAGAGTCCCAGCAGGAGGCCAGTCCCTGTGCTCCTCAGAGTCCCAGCAGGAGGCCAGTCCCTGTGCTCCTCAGAGTCCCAGCAGGAGGCCAGTCCCTGTGCTCCTCAGAGTCCCAGCAGGAGTCCAGTCCCTGTGCTCCTCAGAGTCCCAGCAGGAGGCCAGTCCCTGTGCTCCTCAGAGTCCCAGCAGGAGACAAGTCCCTGTGCTCCTCAGAGTCCCAGCAGGAGGCCAGTCCCTGTGCTCCTCAGAGTCCCATAGGCCAGTCCCTGTGCTCCTCAGAGTCCCAGCAGGAGGCCAGTCCCTGTGCTCCTCAGAGTCCCAGCAGGAGGCCAGTCCCTGTGCTCCTCAGAGTCCCAGCAGGAGGCCAGTCCCTGTGCTCCTCAGAGTCCCAGCAGGAGGCCAGTCCCTGTGCTCCTCAGAGTCCCATAGGCCAGTCCCTGTGCTCCTCAGAGTCCCAGCAGGAGGCCAGTCCCTGTGCTCCTCAGAGTCCCAGCAGGAGGCCAGTCCCTGTGCTCCTCATAGTCCCAGCAGGAGACAAGTCCCTGTGCTCCTCAGAGTCCCAGCTGGAGGCCAGTCCCTGTGCTCCTCAGAGTCCCAGCAGGAGGCCAGTCCCTGTGCTCCTCAGAGTCCCAGCAGGAGACAAGTCCCTGTGCTCCTCAGAGTCCCAGCAGGAGGCCAGTCCCTGTGCTCCTCAGAGTCCCATAGGCCAGTCCCTGTGCTCCTCAGAGTCCCAGCAGGAGGCCAGTCCCTGTGCTCCTCAGAGTTTCCCAGCAGGAGGCTAGTCCCTGTGCTCCTCAGAGTCCCAGCAGGAGGCCAGTCCCTGTGCTCCTCAGAGTCCCATAGGCCAGTCCCTGTGCTCCTCAGAGTCCCAGCAGGAGGCCAGTCCCTGTGCTCCTCAGAGTTCCAGCAGGAGGCCAGTCCCTGTGCTCCTCAGAGTTCCAGCAGGAGGCTAGTCCCTGTGCTTCCTTCTTCTTCTCTCTTTCCTCCTGCTTCAGTTTCTCGCACAGGAAGCTCGTCTCGTAAACAAACACCAGCTCTTGCCCTTTGATGTGTCGTGTGAGAACTCCTGACGGGGCGGGGCCGTTTCGAGGAACCGTCCCTGTGTTCGGCAGAAGCAGGGAGTGGTCTGAAGGAGGCCCTCAGGAGCCACTGACCCTGAGACTGCTCCGGTCCTCTCCGCTCACTGGGGACCCTGAGCTTTCCCAGAGACACCTCTTCCTTCCCCTTTAAATGCACACCACACCTCCCCTTTAACCCCGGCATGTGCTTCACAGAGGAATGAAGAGGTCTGGGCCCCTCTCTCCATTTTTAGGATTTTTCTGTATAAATCATTGTATTTTTCATATACATTGTTCATTTTTCTGTATACATTTTAGTTTTTTGGGGGGTTAAGAAGTGTCAGTTCAGTATCGTGCAGGAGACAGACACAGCCATATTTGAGCAAAATAAAGTTTGTATCATTCACAGAAAATGTACATTCATTCTTAAAACCAAATACATCATTTTGTCTCCAAGATGATGTATTTTACTGAAATTTAACTGAAATTCATCGTTTAGAAAATCATAACAATGAGGGGTGTCCAAAACCCTCCACAATTCAGGAACAAGATTTACAGAGCGTCACTGACAGAGCATTAAAGCTGCGGTTCCTCATTTTGAAGCCACAAAAATAGAACTATAGTAAAATTACAGATTAAAAACAGATTTTTTTTGTCTTTTAGTTGCAGTTTTTAAAGAGAAGTGACATCCTCGTCTGAGCACTTTTTTATTAGGACCTCCCACGTTGTCTCCATATCTGAGGGTCTCCTGTCTGAAATATGCTAATTATTGTCCTTTATCACATTAAAATAAAAATGTGAGGCGTTTCCATTCTGTTAGTCTGTGTTCCTGATCACCGCGGGTCCCAGCGACACCAAAGATCTGAGGTTTTATCAGGACTGTGCTGTGTCTTAATTGTTCATATTTTTCTGTTTAGACAAAAATATGGGTTTTTTAAGAAACAAACAAATGTAGGTACCGCGGCTTTAAACGATGAAAAGATCTGAAAGTGTTGGTCTTATTCCTGAGATCTAGTCCGGCCACACTGATCCCTGGAGGGGGGTGAGGGTGGGGCTGGGTGGGGGCAGAGGGTGGGGGCAGCGGGTGGGGGCAGAGGGTGGGGGCAGAGGGTGGGGCAGAGGTGGGGGCAGCGGGTGGGGGCAGAGGGTGAGGGCAGAGGGTGGGGGCAGAGGGTGGGGGCAGCGGGTGGGGGCAGAGGGTGGGGGCAGGGGGTGGGGGCAGGGGGTGGGGGCAGGAGGGTGGGGGCAGAGGGTGAGGGCAGAGGGTGAGGGCAGAGGGTGGGGGCAGAGGGTGGGGCAGGGGGTGGGGGCAGGGGGTGGGGGCAGAGGGTGGGGGCAGAGGGTGGGGGCCAGCGGGTGGGGGCAGCGGGTGGGGGCAGGTGGTGGGGGCAGAGGTGGGGGCAGCGGGGTGGGGGCAGGTGGTGGGGGCAGCGGTTGGGCGCAGAGGGTGGGGGCAGAGGGTGGGGGCAGCGGGTGGGGGCAGGTGGTGGGGGCAGCGGTTGGGCGCAGAGGGTGGGGGCAGAGGGTGAGGGCAGGGGGTGGGGGCAGTGGATGGCAGCACGGCACAATGGCAGGAAGCAGGAGAGGAGCCGCACACTTCCTGTTGGCAGCAGACTGAGCGCACCGAGAGCATCGCACTCAAACCAAAGTGTCAAGTTTCACTCGTTATTATTCATTATTAATATATTATTATTATTAGATATTAATATGAATACAGTGTGATGTTGCCTCTCCACAGAGCTGTAATAATTGTGTCGAAGGAAAGTAGGGCAGAGACATGGCAGCGCCGTGATTGGCTCAAAGTGATGTCATCGGCCTGACCTCTGACCTGTCTGCGCTGGACACTGGACAACCTTTCCTGAGGCCCACCCGTCCCCGGGACACGTCCACTCAGCCTGGACTCACACCTCCACCTCCTCCACGCCTCGCACCACCTCCTCCTCCACCTCCTCCTCCACCTCCTCCACGCCTCGCACCACCTCCTCCTCCACCTCTCCACGCCTCGCACCACCTCCTCCTCCACCTCCTCCTCCACCTCCTCCACGCCTCGCACCACCTCCTCCTCCACCTCCTCCTCCACCTCCTCCACGCCTCGCACCTCCTCCTCCTCCTCCTCCTCCACGCCTCGCACCACCTCCTCCTCCACCTCCTCCACCTCCTCCTCCACCTCTAAAGTGATCATTTTGTTTCAGGATCGTGGCGCAGCAGTGACGCTCATGTTCTCGTGTTTTCCAAAGTGGACTCTGCAGATGACAAATGGGAAGTTTCCTCTGACGATGGAAAACTCCCCCAAATTTCAATACAAGAAACAGGGACGAGACCAGACAAAGGAGACTGGCTTTTTGTGAAGTTTCAGCGTTCGCCGCGCCCCCGGTCGTAATAAAAAGTCTAAATCGTCGGAGTCTTAAGATGTTGTCTGTTTGCTGAGGAAATGAAGGCTGTAAACAAAGCCATGGTTCAGCATCAGGTATTCTTAGAAACAGGAAGAGCACATAACAGCCCCACTTCCACTGCGGTAAATAAAAGCAGCTAGGAGGGGCTTTTCCTCAGACTTCCACCTCCCCAGACGCTTCAGGGCGTACGGTAACAGCCTTAATGAGCTGCGATGGATAAGATGAGTCACTGAGACAGAAATGAAACACTCTGGCCCTGTCCACGCGGTGATGTCACACCCACTCCTCAGGACTTTTATTGTTGAGCCTCTTTCGCAGCGATGATAAATATTGGGGAAGCTCCTGTACCTTTGTCTCGATAACAATGTGGACTCAAGTGGGAACCAGGGTGTGGGGGGTCAGCCTGGAAACCACACCCGCCTGGATTCTGTCCCGATGTGTCTGGAGCAGGAAGACCACGAGCTGCGCAACTGGAATTTCACAGGCGGTTTGGACTGGGCTACTTTATTTACAATGCTTTGGCTAAGAGCACACGTAGCCACACGTAGCCACACGTAGCCACACGTAGCCACACGTGGCCACGGTGTCAGAAATACATTCAACACTACAGTATGTACATATTCATATATATTTACAAGCAGTGGCTGCATCTGCAGAATCTAAAGCAGGTTTCTAAAACAGTCTAAGGTCTGTTTGTCCAGAGCTGAAGCCAGCAGCTCTTCAGATCAGTCAGAATATGACCAGCATAAACACAGGTGGTACTCTAATAAAATGTATATAATCTTTACAAGATCGTAAAGAGTCTTTGTTTTGCTGTTTCTGGTCAGAGGTCAGAGGTCACAGCAGCTTTTGTGCAAACGGCTTCAGTCCAGAGTCTTTTGTCTTCTATTGCAAAAAATGGATTCTGATTCTGAAAGGAGCCAGAGCGACTTGGACCAAATCTCTGTCTATGAGCACTTCCCTATCGAGCTTCATTGAGCTAGCGGGTTAGCATTGTCCATCTCTATCTTTAGTCCATGATCTTGACCAACCGTGACCATAAATCCAGTGAGTGTCCGTCATGTCAGTATCTTGCCCAGTAACTTCCAACAAAGGTCCGTAGGCTTCCATGGCGGCCCCAGTCTGTCTCCCCGACCCCCCCCTCACACGAAGGGGCTGTCGGACCTGAAGATGTCGGAGTAGCTCTTGCCGTTGATGGTCTCCGTGTGGCTCTCGATGCTGTAGCAGCGGTGCACCTCGGTCAGGGACGAGGCCACGTAGGACGCCGACCTGAAGAAGTCTGCGTTGGCGAAGGTCCCAGCCAACTGCATCCTCTGCTGGCTCCAGTGTCCTGCGTAGGACGTTTTCTGGGACCTGGGGGGTACGAGGGGGGGCAGAGGGGGGGTTCAGTGAAGAGGTCCCACGTGGATGGAGAGAGGAAACCCAAGACCCTGGTGAAACCTTACCTCTCCGTTGAAGAAGCAGAAGATGGTGGAGACCAGCAGACCCTGGAATGGAAAGAGAAAGTCAAATAATTCAACAAGAACCACTTTTGGAGAGTTTTAGGATAAAAATCAATCATTGGAATATTTGACATAACATTTCAAATGTTGTTGGATGTGTAAATCCCCCCGTACAGAAACATTATTATTATTATCCTTAGTGTGTTAGATGAGGAAGGTGGAGAGAAACTGGTTTTAAACTATGTGTTCATTTTATGTCCCAAAACGGCCACTTTTCTCTGGTCCCTCTCTGGTTCTCTCTCTGGTCTCTCTTGGTCTCTCTCTTCGGTCTCTCTCTGGTCTCATCTCTGGATCTCTCTCTGGTCTCTCCTCATGGTCTCTCTCTGGTCTCTCTCTGGTCTCTTCTCTGGTCTCATCTCTGGTCCTCTCTGCTCATGGTCTCTCTCTGGTCTCTCTCTGGTCTCCTCTGGGTCTCTGAACCTGGTAGTGCATGAGGATCTCCATGACGTAGAGATAGACCTCGGCCACGTGCTGCTCCTGGGGCTTGTAGGGCAGCAGCACAAACTGGATGCCCAGGAGTGGGATGAGGATGAGGGTGGCCCGGACCGCTCGCATGTAGAGGCTGGACTCGGCCTGGTGCGTCACACGGAGCTTCGTGATCAGGACCCGCACAATGTTCAGCAGGAAGAACAAGTTCACCTGCGCAGACCACAGACCAGGGACGGTGTATATGGTATGGCACAGTTCACACACAGAGAAACGACAGAGCTGAGCAAGATCCTACTCTGCAGAAGGGAAGGAAATGTATCTTTGACTGATTTATCTGAGATTTATCTTGTTTTAAAAAGACACAGAAATGTCTCCCTTGGAACGAGAAAAAACAGCAGTTCTAAATGTCTTTGTCCCATGGTCAAAGTCTGTCTCACGTTTTCAAGAAGATTGTTCCAGAATGTAGCTGCATAAATCTGAAAGGCTGCCTTAGTCCAGTCCCTGTGTTTTTACTCCTCAGGAGTCCCAGCAGGAGGCCAGACCCTGTGCTCCTCAGAGTCCCAGCAGGAGGCCAGTCCCTGTGCTCCTCAGAGTCCCAGCAGGAGGCCAGTCCCTGTGCTCCTCAGAGTCCCAGCAGGAGGCCAGTCCCTGTGCTCCTCAGAGTTCACCTGTGCTACATTGTATGGATCTTAAAGGTGGAGAACTAAACTAAACTAAAACATGTTTTGCTCAGATGTGACGTGTTTGATTCAGACCGAGCTCTCTCCAGGACCGTGTGGTTTGTTTGGGATTTGAACCTATGCTGTCTGCAAACTCTGACCCCCATTGTCCTGCGGAACAATAGACTCCTGTCCCGGAGCCAAAGTCCTTCTCTGGAAACAGAATCCGGTCCACGTACCACCAGCGCGGCGCAGATGGGTCCATGGATGATGTACAGCAGGGAGGTGTCAGAGCTGACCCAGCACCTGTCGACCAATCACAGCCTTAGAACCATGTGACAGAAACCATGTGGTTATTACTGCTGAATATTACTGTACTGTTATTACTCACTTGTCGTTGTAGTAGCACCTCCGGGCGATGGAGTGGATGACGGCGGGGATCAGAGGGAATCCTGCGGGAAAACAGTTTTTATCCCCCGCACTCAATATCAGTGAATACTCCAAAATAACACATTATTTAGTTTAGCACAACTTTAAAAATAACACATTTATCGTTAGTTTAATATAAATAAAACATGTA
>OZ035844.1:850089-852589 GCA_964034765.1 Knipowitschia caucasica | reverse complement strand
CTGCTACTGCTACTGCTACTGCTACTGCTACTGACTGCTACTGCTACTGCTACTGCTACTACTGCTACTGCTACTGCTACTACTGCTACTGCTACTGCTACTGCTACTGCTACTACTGCTACTGCTACTGCTACTGCTGCTACTACTGCTACTGCTACTGCTACTACTGCTACTGCTACTGCTACTGCTACTGCTACTGCTACTGCTGCTACTGCTACTGCTACTACTGCTACTGCTACTACTGCTACTACTGCTACTGCTACTACTGCTACTGCTACTGCTACTACTGCTACTGCTACTACTGCTACTGCTACTGCTACTGCTACTGCTACTACTGCTACTGCTACTGCTACTGCTACTGCTACTGCTACTACTACTGCTACTACTGCTACTGCTACTACTGCTACTGCTACTGCTACTGCTGCTACTACTGCTACTACTACTGCTACTGCTACTGCTACTGCTACTGCTACTGCTACTGCTGCTGCTACTGCTACTACTACTGCTACTACTGCTACTACTGCTACTGCTACTGCTACTGCTACTACTGCTACTGCTACTGCTACTGCTACTACTGCTACTACTGCTACTGCTACTACTGCTACTGCTACTGCTACTGCTACTGCTACTGCTACTGCTACTGCTGCTACTGCTACTGCTACTGCTACTGCTACTACTGCTACTACTGCTACTGCTACTGCTACTGCTACTACTACTGCTACTGCTACTGCTACTGCTACTGCTACTGCTACTGCTACTGCTACTACTGCTACTGCTACTGCTACTGCTACTGCTACTGCTACTGCTACTACTGCTACTGCTACTGCTACTACTGCTACTGCTACTACTGCTACTACTGCTACTGCTACTGCTACTACTGCTACTGCTACTGCTACTGCTACTACTACTGCTACTGCTACTGCTACTGCTACTACTGCTACTGCTACTGCTGCTACTGCTACTGCTACTGCTACTGCTACTACTGCTACTGCTACTGCTACTACTGCTACTGCTACTACTGCTACTACTGCTACTGCTACTGCTACTGCTACTGCTACTGCTACTGCTACTACTGCTACTGCTACTGCTACTACTGCTGCTACTGCTACTGCTACTACTGCTACTGCTACACTGCTACTGCTACTGCTACTGCTACTGCTACTACTGCTACTACTGCTACTGCTACTACTGCTACTGCTACTACTGCTACTGCTACTGCTACTGCTACTGCTACTGCTGCTACTACTGCTACTGCTACTACTGCTACTGCTACTGCTACTACTGCTACTACTGCTACTGCTACTGCTACTGCTACTGCTACTGCTACTGGCTACTGCTACTACTACTACTGCTGCTACTGCTACTACTCGCTACTACTGCTACTACTGCTACTACTGCTACTACTACTAACTGCTAACTGCTACTACTACTGCTACTACTGCTACTACTACTGCTACTGCTACTGCTACTGCTACTACACTGCTACTGCTGACTGCTACTAACTCGCTACTACTGCTACTGCTACTGCAAGCTGCTACTACTAGGGAGCTACTGCGCATGCTACTACTGCTACTACTGCTACTGCTACTGCTACTAACTGCTGCACTGCGACTACTGCTACTGCTACTGCTACTACTGCTACTGCTACTACTGCTACTGCTACTGCACTGCTGCTACTGCTGCTACTGCTACTACTGCTACTACTACTGCTACTGCTACTGCTACTACTGCTACTGCTACTGCTACTACTACTGCTACTGCTACTATACTACTACTGCTACTACTACTACTGCTACTGCTACTGCTACTACTGCTACTACTGCTACTACTACTGCTACTACTACTGCTACTACTGCTACTGCTACTGCTACTGCTACTGCTGCTACTGCTACTGCTACTGCTACTGCTACTGCTACTGCTACTACTGCTGCTGCTACTGCTACTACTACTGCTACTACTGCTGCTACTGCTACTACTGCTACTACTGCTACTACTGCTACTACTACTGCTACTGCTACTGCTACTGCTACTGCTACTACTACTGCTACTGCTACTGCTACTACTGCTACTACTACTACTACTACTGCTACTGCTACTGCTACGTACTACTGCTACTACTGCTACTACTGCTACTACTTCTGCTACTGCTACTACTACTGCTACTACTACTACTACTACTGCTACTACTACTACTACTGCAACTGCTACTACTACTGTACTACTGCTACTACTACTGCTACTACTACTACTACTACTGCTACTGCTACTGCTACTGCTACTACTGCTACTGACTACTACTACTACTACTGCTACTACTGCTACTGCTACTGCTACTACTACTGCTACTGCTACTACTGCTGCTGCTACTGCTACTGCTACTGCTACTGCTGCTACTACTGCTACTGCTACTGCTACTGCTACTACTACTGCTGCTACTGCTACTGCTACTGCTACTACTGCTACTGCTACTACTGCTACTACTGCTACTACTGCTACTCTA
>OZ035844.1:765089-845089 GCA_964034765.1 Knipowitschia caucasica | reverse complement strand
TAGAGTAGGGTAGAGCAGAGCAGCCTTTCTGTAAGTTTCCTCCAGGTGCTCCGGTTACCCTGTAAACGAGAATCTGAACTGACGGCCAGACTTTCATCCAGAGGTCGATACATAAAATAAACAGTTCAAACAGATGAATAAATAAATAATTAAATAACTAATTAAAGTTGGCATTATTGTATCCGTGCGTCTGTCTTTACCTGCATCGTCGCTCTGTGATTCCACGGCTTCGTTCTCAGGAAATAAATGTTTGACAAGAAACAAGGAATTACAAAAGCCACGATCAGGAAGTGAGACCCGTTTATGGTCCGTGTTCATGGTACCAGCTCAAACACTGAACTGGAACTCACAGACACATTTAGAATCGTTACTGTTGCTGCTAAAACATGTCTTCCTGAAAATGTGAGACCGAAGCGCTTCATCTCTGACAATGTTCAAATCCAGATTAAAAACTGTTTTGTTTCGTTCCAACTGAAGGATTTTATTTTCTCTCTTTTACATGAACTGTGCTACACAAATAAACCTGACACATGTGTGTGTACCGTTCACACAAACACGACAAACATGTTGGTGTTTGCATAGGGCGCTACTTCATACCATACCATACCATACCATACCATACCATACCATACCACACCATACCATACCATACCACACCATACCACACCGTACCAAAACATACCATATCAAATACCATACCATACCGCTTAGTCTGTTTTGTATGTGTTTTTCTGCCCTGTGCTGCTCAGACTAATGAATAAATACAGATAAATACAGATAAATATAGATAAATACAGATAAATATAGATAAATATAGATAAATACAGATAAATACAGATAAATACAGTCTGACTCTGGATCTGTTTGAAAAGAGGAACTACAATAAACAAACAAAGGAGCCATTGGTCCAAAGGAACAGTTATTATTATAGATCCATGGACGACCACTGTCCAGACAGGTCCAGAAAGGTCCAGAAAGGTCCAGACAGGTCCAGACAGGTCCGGACAGGTCCAGACAGGTCCAGACAGGTCCAGAAAGGTCCAGACAGGTCCAGACAGGTCCAGAAAGGTCCAGAAAGGTCCAGAAAGGTCCAGACAGGTCCAGACAGGTCCAGGATCATCAGTGAGGAAGAACTCAATAAACCCCAGGGACGCCCTCATCCACAGACACAGGTTTTCTCACTCAGCCCTAACCCTAACCCAAACCGTATCATTCTTCTAACAGTATAAAGAGTGTGGTCTGGTTTGGTCTGGTCTGGTCTCAGTTTAGACACTTTCTGTTGGACTAATATGAAAGAAGTTCCTCTACTCTAGTTTTAAAGTGTAAATGTTTGAGGGGAATAACATTAAAAGACTTCATTCTCACTGAAATGGTTCTAAAATAATGTGCTTAATCAAATGTATTTCAGTAACTTTGTGAATAACGCTCTGCTCAGAGGCGAAGTTCAGATAATACTTTAATAATACGCTTTTTTTGTGTTTTAATCCCCTTCAAGCCTGACTGAGCCGGACTAATATGTCCTTAAACGTGTTGTAAAGTTAGTGTCTAAACATGATAAATCTAAACTCTTCCCGCAGCTGACCTCCAGAGCGTCCCCCGGGCTGTACCTGCTGCTCTGCGGGACTTGGGCGCCTGTTCCCGGGGTGCAGGCTGCAGGTGCAGTCGGGCTCACATCCACACTCCTCCAGGCGGATCTCCTCTGAGGGGCCCCGGGAGGACTCATGCCTGCCCGGGCCGTGGACAGAGGACTTCGGGGAGAACATGGCTCGTCTGTCCGCTGAGGTTTGTCAGAATGCCCCGGGGCAGGAGTCCAGGCGCGTGCGTGGCTGATAACGAGCCAGGAGCGCGCGTGACGTCACAGTATTTTGAGGGGCCAAGTTTGGGTCTCTGGTGGACTCCTGTGAACTGTTGCACTGTGGATACAGATGAGTCACGGTGATAGCGCGAAAGCAGTCAATTTGACGGCTTTAGTTTTAGAAAGTCATTTTTCAGTTTCTGTGCTCTTCATACTTTTGTGACTTTTTCTGTTTCTGTTGTTCTCACTTTTACTGATTTATCTTTATACATTTTCACTGCTCCATTCGTTTCAATGTTAAATTCAGAAATAGTCATTTTCAGTCTTTGGGCAAACCACCTGCTGTGGCAGTGAAAGCCCGGTCTAAGCCCGGTCTAAGCCTGGTCTAAGCCCGGTCTAAGCCTGGTCTAAGCCTGGTCTAAGCCCGGTCTAAGCCTGGTCTAAGCCCGGTCTAAGCCCGGTCTAAACCCGGTCTAAGCCTGGTCTAAGCCTGGTCTAAGCCCGGTCTAAGCCTGGTCTGGTGCTGGACTGGGTCTGGTCCAGGTCCAGAGTTTTCCAGAGCTTATAAGAGAGTAAAGATAAAAACTGTTCTGCTCATGGATCACTGAACATGACCTTAGATGGAAACAGAGCGACTAAACACCAAATCAACTTTTTTAAACTCATAAACTGCATAAGTATGTTTATTGTAGTGCTGTCTACATATCCTGGTCATTTTTTTGACATTTTAGTTCAAATTAGATAAAATATCACTTTTGAGCCAAAATACGCTGTGTGGCGCCCTCTCTACCTTTTTGGTGGTACTACATTTGAATTTGGTTCTGGCCTCTCCATTGACTCTGAAGTTCTCTATGACATCAGTTTTGTGTGACGTCAGTCTGTCAGAGCCAGTGATGTGAACCCATTCAACTCTCACACACGCCCCAGCTGCAGTTTGGAGTATTCTGGCGCCATCTAGTGGATTAAAATTAAATTACATGAGTCATTCTGAGATTATTGAGTGTGATTAGGTTCAGGTGTGTAGCTTTACAATTATCTTAGTGTGTAAACAAGGGTGGAATGAGACTTTCTGGTCTGTAAACTATTGCTTTAAGCAACAATGACAACTGTCTGTTTTTTTGTGTGACAAGAGAGCTGTCAATCACAGCCCAGACCACGCCCAACTCTAAGCCCCCCTTCTTGTCCCTTGGTCCTCCAGGCAACGCCCTTTTAAGAGAAAATGTTCAAATCTTCATGTGGGCGGAGTCAGGCTGGGCACAGGTGTTTAGTCGCTCTTTAAACATGGTCTGGCCACATCTGTTTCCATGGATACGGCTTCACCTCAGGTCTGAGGCTGACTCCACATCACGTCTTCTTCCTCCATCACTGCCTTTCTGAGTGAGACATGGATCATTCCCAAACTCAAGCACAGAGGCGTCACATAATATACGTATATACACATATATTTATACTATACTAGTATTATATATGAATATATATATATGTAATTATTATTGAAAATCAACACAGGAAACCTGCTGTATAAAAATAGCTTTATTAAAGCCACATGTGCTGCTGGAGACTTCGACACTAATCACACTAATGAAACTTAACTAGTCTAACTCCAAATGTTTTAACCCAGGGTCTGACCTCTGACCCCAGGGCCCTGTGAGGATGTCTGACCTCTGACCCCAGGGCCCTGTGTGAGGATGGTCTGACCTCTGACCCCAGGGCCCTGTGTGAGGATGGTCTGACCTCTGACCCCAGGGCCCTGTGAGGATGGTCTGACCTCTGACCCCAGGGCCCTGTGAGGATGGTCTGACCTCTGACTCCAGGGCAGTAAGTAAGTAAGTAAGTAAGTAAGTATTTATTTATATACCGCCTTTTCACTGCAGATCTGAGTCTCAAAGCGGTTTACAATTGTTAATTTTGGGCATTTGTCTCTCACTCCACACAGAGATGGGAGCGGGGTCAGTACAGGAGGCGCATGCTAGAACTATTGGACATATTTTTAGTGGTAGGGGAAACCGGAGTACCCGGAGGAAACCTACGCAGACACGGGGAGAACATGCAAACTCCACTCAGAAAGGCCCTGGTCCGACCGGGATTCGAACCCAAGACCTTCTTGCTGAGAGGCGAGAGTGCTATCCACTCAGCCACCGTGCCACCGTGGTCTGACCTCTGACCCCAGGGCCCTGTGTGAGGATGGTCTGACCTCTGACCCCAGGGCCCTGTGTGAGGATGGTCTGACCTCTGACCCCTGTGAGGGCCCCGGGTGTGAGGATGGTCTGACCTCTGACCCCAGGGCCCTGTGTGAGGATGGTCTGACCTCTGACCCCAGGGCCCTGTGTGAGGATGGTCTGACCTCTGACCCCAGGGCCCTGTGTGAGGATGGTCTGACCTCTGACCCCAGGGCCCTGTGTGAGGATGGTCTGACCTCTGACCCCAGGGCCCTGTGTGAGGATGGTCTGACCTCTGACCCCAGGGCCCTGTGTGAGGATGGTCTGACCTCTGACCCCAGGGCCCTGTGAGGATGGTCTGACCTCTGACCCCAGGGCCCTGTGTGAGGATGGTCTGACCTCTGACCCCAGGGCCCTGTGTGAGGATGGTCTGACCTCTGACCCCAGGGCCCTGTGAGGATGGTCTGACCTCTGACCCCAGGGCCCTGTGTGAGGATGTCTGACCTCTGACCCCAGGGCCCTGTGTGAGGATGGTCTGACCTCTGACCTCCGACAGGCCTAAACTTGCCTATTGCACATTCACATTGTGTTTTAAATACTTGTGTGTTGGTGAAAGCAGGACAATAATTCAAAGGAATGTATTTCAAAACAATAAAAAGTCAGTTTTACTCTTTCCAAAGCACCCTCAGACCCAGCAGGTGGACTTCTCCTGTAAAAGGTGTTTGGACAAACAAGGCACAGAGACAGGGGTCACAGCGGCTTCAGGTGCTTCAGGTGCTTTAGGGTGTCCACAGGTGTCGGGTTTACAGCAGCTGTGGATCGTCTGCAGCTGTGGATCGTCTGCAGCTGTGGACCCTCAGCGCTGTCGGTCCCAGCGCCAGATGGAGGCGTCGTCGCAGACGGCGATGAGGACGCTGCTGTCGCGGCTGAAGCTGGTTTGTCTGATCGCTGACGTGCACTTGGGCAGAGTCAGAGTCGTGCATCTGCAGGAAACACATCAGTCACTTTAACACTTTAGAAACTACTGCAACTCACAGAGGACCGGGACCAAGACCGGGACCGGGACCTGGACCAGGGCCGAGACCGGGACCAGGACCAGGACCTAAAGCTTTAAAATGTTTGTTGCCAAGCAACTGGAAATTAATGTTTAATTCAAAAGTCAGAATGACTGCTGTGGGAGTTCATCAAAATAAAGACATTGTAAAGATAAATATTAGAATAAAGGTTTTAGTGTTCAGGATTATGATGGGACTGAACTATCCCACTCCTACATCAATAATGTTTTATTTTATTTTCCAGTCATGTGTTTCTGAGCCAATAAAACCAGACCGGTCTGAGATCTGCTGATCCAAGTCCAGACTCTTGGATCTCAGCTGAGACCAAAACAAACCAGTAAAGTCCTAAACCATGTGTGGCTCCAGAGGAACAACGTACTTGGCTTTGTGCGGGTCCTCCACCTCCAGGTCCCACACGTACAGCTTCCCCACCTGGTTCCCCAACGCCAGCATCTGCACCAGGGTCACTGTCAGTCACTGTGTGTGCGTGTCTGTGTGTGTCTGTGCGTGTGCGTGTGTGTGCGTGTCTGTGCGTGTGTCTGTGTGTGTGTCTGTGTGTGTGTCTGTGTGTGTGTGCGCGTGTGCGTGTGTGTGCGTGTGTGTGCGCGTCTGTGTGTGTGCGTGCGTGTCTGTGTGTGTCTGTGTGTGTCTGTGCGTGTCTGTGCGTGTCTGTGCGTGTCTGTGCGTGTCTGTGCGTGTCTGTGTCTGTGTGTGTGCGTGTCTGTGTGTCTGTGTATGTCTGTGTGTGTGTGTGTGTGTATGTGTGTCTGTGTATGTGTGTGTCTGTGTGTGTGTGTCTGTGTCTGTGTGTGTGTGTGTGTGTGTGTCTGTGTATGTCTGTGTGTGTGTCTGTGTACTGTGTATGTCTGTGTGTGTGTGTGTATGTCTGTGTGTCTGTGTGTGTGTGTATGTCTGTGTGTCTGTGTGTGTGTGTGTGTGTCTGTGTATGTCTGTGTGTGTGTCTGTGTACTGTGTATGTCTGTGTGTGTGCGTGTGTGCGCGTATGTGCGTGTCTGTGTGTGTGCGTGCGTGTCTGTGTGTGTGCGTGTGTGCGCGTGTCTGTGTGTGTGCGTGCGTGTCTGTGTGTGTGCGTGTGTGCGCGTGTCTGTGTGTGTGCGTGCGTGTCTGTGTGTGTGCGTGTGTGCGCGTATGTGCGTGCGTGTCTGTGTGTGTGTGTCTGTGCGCGTATGTGCGTGTCTGTGTGTGTGTGCGTCTGTGTGTCTGTACTGTGTATGTCTGTGTGTGTGTATGTCTGTGTGTGTGTACTGTGTATGTCTGTGTGTGTGTATGTGTGTACTGTGTATGTCTGTGTATGTCTGTGTGTGTGTGTACTGTGTATGTCTGTGTGTGTGTGTACTGTGTATGTCTGTGTGTCTGTGTACTGTGTATGTCTGTGTGTGTGTGTACTGTATGTCTGTGTGTGTGTGTACTGTGTATGTCTGTGTGTCTGTGTGTGTGTGTGTACTGTGTATGTCTGTGTGTGTGTGTGTACTGTGTATGTCTGTGTGTGTCTGTGTGTGTCTGTGTGTCTGTGTGTGTGTGTGTGTATGTCTGTGTGTCTGTGTGTCTGTGTGTGTGTGTATGTCTGTGTATGTCTGTGTGTATGTCTGTGTGTCTGTGTATGTCTGTGTGTGTGCGCGTATGTGCGTGCGTGTCTGTGTGCGTGCGTGTGTGCGCGTATGTGCGTGTCTGTGTGTGTGTGCGTGTATGTGTGTGTACTGTGTATGTCTGTGTGTGTGTGTACTGTGTATGTCTGTGTGTGTGTGTACTGTGTATGTCTGTGTGCGTGCGTGCGTGCGTGCGTGCGTGTGTCTGTGTGCGTGTGTGTGTGTATGTCTGTGTGTCTGTGTGTGTGTATCAATCAATCAATCAAATCTTTATTTGTAGAGCACATTTAAAACAGCCTAGGCTTACCAAAGTGCTGAACAGACAGCGAGGAAAAATTATAAAATAAAAACACATAAAATACAGAAATGTATATACAAAAAGAAATCGAAAAATTTGTCTCTGTCTACTTGGTAGTAAAAGCCAAAGAAAAAAGAAAAAAGATGCGTTTTAAGCAGGGATTTAAAGTGCTCGAGTGATTGTGCAGTTCTGATGTGCAAAGGTGTGTATGTCTGTGTGTGTCTGTGTGTCTGTGTGTGTGTGTGTATGTATGTATGTGTATGTGTGTGTCTGTGTGTGTCTGTGTCTGTGTGTGTGTCTGTGTGTGTGTGTGTATGTATGTATGTATGTATGTGTGTGTATGTCTGTGTCTGTGTGTGTGTGTGAGTGTATGTATGTATGTATGTGTGTCTGTGTGTCTGTGTGTCTGTGTGTATGTATGTATGTGTGTCTGTGTGTGTTTTTGTCTGTGCGTGCGTGTGTGTGTGTCTGTATGTCTGTGTGTGTTTTTGTCTGTGCGTGCGTGTGTGTGTGTCTGTATGTCTGTGTGTGTTTTTGTCTGTGCGTGCGTGTGTGTGTGTCTGTATGTCTGTGTGTGTTTTTGTCTGTGCGTGCGTGTGTGTGTGTCTGTATGTCTGTGCGTGCGTGCGTGCGTGCGTGCGTGCGTGCGTGTGTGTGTGTGTCTGTGTGTGTGTGTGTATGTATGTATGTGTGTATGTATGTATGTATGTGTGTCTGTGTGTGTGTATGTCTGTGTCTGTGTGTGTGTGTGTCTGTGTCTGTGTATGTCTGTGTCTGTGTGTGTGTCTGTGTGTGTGTACCTTCTGCCAGAAGTCCATGGAGAAGCGCATGTACCAGATGTCACACTGGCTGTAGTCGAAGCGTCCCAGGATGGTCACGTTGGACTCGTTGGGTTTGATGTGGTCGATGTCGTCCTCCATCTTTCCCGGCTTCCAACACACGATGGCGTTTTCACACGACTGGGACAGGAACCAAAGAGAATCATTACAATTAAATGAGAATGTTTCGAACCCCAAAGGCATAAACTGTAGAAAGATGGACAATGCTAACCCGCTAGCTCCATGTAGCCCAAGAGGGAAGTGCTCACCAGACTCACCAGAACCCAGAGACTCACCAGACTCACCAGAACCCAGAGACTCACCAGACTCACCAGAACCCAGAGACTCACCAGACTCACCAGAACCCAGAGATCGACCAGACGCCTTCATTTCCAAGGGAAACTCCAGCTTGCTCATATAAGGAAATTGGCTCCAGCTAGCTTATGTTCAAATCTGCTTCTTCTGCATTGGGGCTAGCACTGTGGTGATGTCACACTGTGGTGATGTCACACTGTGGTGGTGATGTCACACTGTGGTGGTGATGTCACACTGTGGTGGTGATGTCACACTGTGGTGGTGATGTCACACTGTGGTGGTGATGTCACACTGTGGTGGTGATGTCACACTGTGGTGATGTCACACTGTGGTGATGTCACACTGTGGTGATGTCACACTGTGGTGATGTCACACTGTGGTGATGTCACACTGTGGTGATGTCACACTGTGGTGATGTCACACTGTGGTGGTGATGTCACACTGTGGTGGTGATGTCACACGGTGGTGATGTCACACGGTGGTGATGTCACACTGTGGTGATGTCACACTGTGGTGATGTCACACTGTGGTGATGTCACACGGTGGTGATGTCACACTGTGGTGATGTCACACTGTGGTGATGTCACACGGTGGTGATGTCACACTGTGGTGATGTCACACTGTGGTGATGTCACACTGTGGTGGTGATGTCACACGGTGGTGATGTCACACGGTGGTGATGTCACACGGTGGTGATGTCACACTGTGGTGATGTCACACTGTGGTGATGTCACACGGTGGTGATGTCACACTCGGTCTATAGCCGTGTGAGATTAGAGAAACCAACCTTGGACAGGATCAGGTCTCCTAACCAGCGCACACAGTCCACATAGTTCCTGTGGATGTCGCGGGTGGAGAAGTCCGGGAAGTGGATCTTCTGTGAGACGAACGGTCTGCGCAGACGACAGGAGAAGAAACTGCATCAGACGTGATTTTTTACGGCACAATCCTTCAGCTTCAAAGGGGTTAAGGTAGAAAAGGGACATAGCACTTGATAACTTCTGTGAAATGAGACACATAGAACCAGCTTCTCCTTCACCAAACAGCAGAGGACTAGGCTTGAATGTGGAAGTCTGATGTATTATTATTATTATTATTCAAATCTTCTCAAAGGCAGACGTGGCTCCTGCCGTCACCTGTTGGTCTTTGAAGGGTTGTATTCGTAGGAGCCCCTGATGGCTTTCTGCATCCGCTCCGAGTTGATCCTCCACAGCTTCAGGGAGTGGTCCATCCCACAGGACATGATCTTCTCCCCCAGCAGGTCAAAGTCCTGCGGTGGGACGGAGGACGTGGGTTAGAGACTGAGACTAACCCTAACCAAGATGTATTAAAGGTTTAAGGAAAGAACCGCTCTCTCCACTTTTTGAACCAAACTCTCTGCTCTTATTGGACGAGCTCGTATCACCAGAATGATTGACAGTTGGGAGGACCAATAGTCTTGATGATCCACCCTGAAGTAGAAAATTGTCCTATACGTTTAAAGTTGTTTAATATAACATGAATTATATTATTTATTATGTAGCATGAATGTGCATCAAATGGAACTTTGAAACACTGTTTTCCAGACCTTGAAAAGTCTTGAATTTTGTGTGAAAGTCTTAAAAAAGTATTACTAGCCTACAATAATTAACATTTCTGATAAACACAGTTGATGCTAATGCAGCGTCCTGCGTCTTCTCTTTTACTAAACACCTAAACATTTGACACATTAAAAAGTGTCCGACTCTGACTGTGGAGTTTGGG
Source organism: Knipowitschia caucasica (assembly GCA_964034765.1). NCBI lineage: Eukaryota > Metazoa > Chordata > Actinopteri > Gobiiformes > Gobiidae > Knipowitschia > Knipowitschia caucasica. The sequence continues at coordinate 835,299 of OZ035844.1, read as the reverse complement.
AATCAAAGATAAAGAGATGAGGAGGCACTCACGGCACTGAGCACTTCGTCTCGGTGTCCTTCCACGCCGCCAAAGATGGCCACCAGAGTGTCCGTCTGGATGTTCCACAGGCGCAGGGCGTGGTCTGCGGTCACAGCACAGAATGGACATGAACACACAGAGAGAGAGAGGGAGGGAGGAGTGAGAGAGAGGGGGAGAGAGAGAGGAGTGAGAGAGGAGTGAGTGAGAGAGAGGGAGAGAGAGGAGTGAGTGAGTGGAGTGAGAGAGAGAGAGGAGTGAGTGAGTGAGGAGTGAGAGAGAGAGGAGTGAGTGAGTGAGGAGTGAGAGAGAGAGGGAGAGAGAGAGGAGTGAGTGAGAGAGGAGTGAGTGAGTGGAGTGAGAGAGAGGAGTGAGTAAGTGAGTGAGAGAGAGAGAGAGAGAGGAGTGAGTGAGAGAGGGAGAGAGAGAGAGGAGTGAGTGAGTGAGAGAGAGGGAGAGTGAGTGAGAGAGTGAGAGAGAGAGAGGAGTGAGAGAGAGAGAGAGTGAGTGAGAGAGAGGGAGAGAGAGGAGTGAGAGAGAGAGGAGTGAGTGAGTGAGAGAGAGGGAGAGTGAGTGAGAGAGTGAGAGAGGAGAGAGAGGAGTGAGTGAGAGGGAGTGTGAGTGAGTGAGAGAGTGAGAGGAGAGAGAGAGAGTGAGAGAGAGAGAGGAGTGAGTGAGAGAGAGAGAGAGAGAGAGTGAGTGAGTGAGTGGAGTGAGAGAGGAGTGAGTGAGTGAGAGAGGAGTGAGTGAGTGAGGAGTGAGTGAGAGAGAGAGAGGAGTGAGTGAGAGAGAGAGAGAGGAGAGAGAGAGAGAGAGAGTGAGTGAGTGAGAGAGGAGAGAGAGAGAGAGAGTGAGTGAGTGAGAGGGAGGAGAGAGAGTGAGGGTGAGTGAGAGAGAGGAGTGAGTGAAAGAGGGAGAGAGAGAGAGTGAGTGAGTGAGTGAGAGGGAGTGTGAGTGAGTGAGTGAGTGAGTGAGTGAGTGAGTGAGAGGGAGTGTGAGTGAGTGAGAGGGAGAGTGAGTGAGTGAGTGAGTGAGTGAGTGAAAGGGAGTGTGAGTGAGTGAGTGAGTGAGTGAGTGAGTGTGAGTGAGTGAGTGAGTGAGTGAGTGAGTGAGAGAGTAGGTAAATAAGTCATGTTTATTTATATGGCGCCTTTCTCAGACCAGGTTTAGAACTGTGGGCATTAGTCTCTCAGTCCACACAGAGATGGGAGCGGGGTCACCTACAGGGGGCGCTGTCAGACCTATTGTACATGTTTTTAGTGGTAGGGGAAACTGGAGCACCCGGAGGAAACCTATGTAGACACGGGGAGAACATGCAAACTCCACTCAGAAAGGCCCTGGTCCGACCGGGATTCAAACCCAGGACCTCTGAGACAACTGCTGTAAATATGGTCCTCTGATGGACAGTTTGGACAGTTTTGACAGTCGGCAGAAAAGTCACAATTTCAAGAAATGTTATGTGGATTTTGTTTTCATTTCTTTTAACCATGCCCTATTCTATTTTCACTTTTTGCACCGAGAACATGGGGCGACAGTGGCTCAGTTGGTAGAGCATTGGCCTTTGAGCCTGAAGGTCGTGGGTTCGAGTCCACCATGAGACTTTCTCCACCGACTCCCACTGGTGTCTGCTGTCGTTGTGTCCTTGGGCAAGACACTTAACCCCACTTTGCCTGAAGCCCCCGCTGAAAGATCTCAGCTCCTGCAGGAGGATCAGTGAGGGGCTGGTGCTCTGTGGACTGTGACTGCCACCTCCAACCCAGAAATGGATTAAGGGGAAGAAAATGAATGGATGCACCGAGAGCCAAAGCAATGTCCTGGTTTGAGACTTGACATAAACCTCAGAGGTAAATTACCGGAGTTAAAGAAACAGATATTTCTCTAATCATTTCATACTGCATTCTGAAAATATCACAATACTGAATATAACTGATTTGTCTCCCACTACTGCTTGTAAACAAGGTAAACAAGGTAAACAAAGTAAACAAGGTAAACAAAGTAAACAAGGTAAACAAAGTAAACAAGGTAAACAAGGTAAACAAGGTAAACAAAGTAAACAAGGTAAACAAAGTAAACAAGGTAAACAAAGTAAACAAGGTAAACAAGGTAAACAAGGTAAACAAAGTAAACAAGGTAAACAAGGTAAACAAGGTAAACAAAGTAAACAAGGTAAACAAAGTAAACAAGGTAAACAAGGTAAACAAGGTAAACAAGGTAAACAAAGTAAACAAGGTAAACAAGGTAAACAAGGTAAACAAAGTAAACAAGGTAAACAAAGTAAACAAGGTAAACAAGGTAAACAAGGTAAACAAGTAAACAAGTAAACAAGGTAAACAAGGTAAACAAGTAAACAAACAAGGTAAACAAAAGGTAAACAAGTAAACAAGGTAAACAAGGTAAACAAGGTAAAACGGTAAAGTAAAGTAAAACAAATAAACAAGGTAAACAAAGTAAACAAGGTAAACAAAGTAAACAAGGTAAACAAGGTAAACAAGGTAAACAAGGTAAACAAAGTAAACAAGGTAAACAAAGTAAACAAGGTAAACAAGGTAAACAAGGTAAACAAAGTAAACAAGGTAAACAAGGTAAACAAAGTAAACAAGGTAAACAAGGTAAACAAAGTAAACAAGGTAAACAAGGTAAACAAAGTAAACAAAGTAAACAAGGTAAACAAGGTAAACAAAGTAAACAAGGTAAACAAAGTAAACAAGGTAAACAAAGTAAACAAAGTAAACAAGGTAAACAAAGTAAACAAGGTAAACAAAGTAAACAAGGTAAACAAAGTAGATGTGAGCGGCAGGAGACTGACTCCATAAACACGTGATCGTTGGATCATAAACGTTACAGAGAACAATAAAAACACCACAACACTATCGCAGCCAGAATAACAGATGTACCTTTGCTAACAGAGCAGTGAATAACAGATGTACCTTTGCTAACAGAGCAGTGGATAACAGATGTACCTTTGCTGACAGAGCAGTGAATAACAGGTGTACCTTTGCTAACAGAGCAGTGGATAACAGGTGTACCTTTGCTGACAGAGAGCAGTGGATAACAGATGTACCTTTGCTAACAGAGCAGTGGATAACAGATGTACCTTTGCTAACAGAGCAGTGGATAACAGATGTACCTTTGCTGACAGAGAGCAGTGGATAACAGATGTACCTTTGCTGACAGAGAGCAGTGGATAACAGGTGTACCTTTGCTAACAGAGAGCAGTGGATAACAGATGTACCTTTGCTAACAGAGAGCAGTGGATAACAGGTGTACCTTTGCTGACAGAGCAGTGGATAACAGATGTACCTTTGCTAACAGAGAGCAGTGGATAACAGGTGTACCTTTGCTGACAGAGAGCAGTGGATAACAGATGTACCTTTGCTAACAGAGAGCAGTGGATAACAGGTGTACCTTTGCTAACAGAGAGCAGTGGATAACAGATGTACCTTTGCTAACAGAGAGCAGTGGATAACAGGTGTACCTTTGCTGACAGAGAGCAGTGGATAACAGATGTACCTTTGCTAACAGAGAGCAGTGGATAACAGGTGTACCTTTGCTGACAGAGAGCAGTGGATAACAGATGTACCTTTGCTAACAGAGAGCAGTGGATAACAGATGTACCTTTGCTGACAGAGAGCAGTGGATAACAGATGTACCTTTGCTGACAGAGAGCAGTGGATAACAGGTGTACCTTTGCTAACAGAGAGCAGTGGATAACAGGTGTACCTTTGCTGACAGAGAGCAGTGGATAACAGATGTACCTTTGCTAACAGAGAGCAGTGGATAACAGGTGTACCTTTGCTAACAGAGAGCAGTGGATAACAGGTGTACCTTTGCTAACAGAGAGCAGTGGATAACAGATGTACCTTTGCTGACAGAGAGCAGTGGATAACAGATGTACCTTTGCTGACAGAGAGCAGTAGGTTTGGGTCCCGGGGATGAAACTTCAGTTCGTTGATAGCATTTCCATGACCCACATAATGCTGAGAACAAGAAAGAAAAGTACAAAATCATTAGAACATTTGAAAAAGACAGAGATCCGAGAGCGACGGTGCAGGACGTGCTTTGATGCACTGCATGGTGATGTGGTTGATGACCCGGATGATGCCTCTGGAGCCGGCCACAGCCAGCAGAGGGTGGCTGGTGTTGGTGTCGTAGGTCCAGGCACAAGTGTAGAAGTTCTCATCGGCCTGAGCACACTCGGGTCAAGGAAAGGCCACAGTCCAAAACAGTTTAACAGTCTAAAGCAGTCTAAAGTCTAAAACAGTCTAAAGCAGTCATCTCAGGAAGGAGGCAGAGACCCAGAGAACACAGGGGGCTTCTAGTGTCTGAAGCAGGGGTGGGCAACTATTCTACTGCGGGCCATACTGGGATATCGGTAAATTAGGGGTATAATGATTTACATATTTGAGTGAAATCTACAAAAAATGTAGCAAAAATGTGTGTATTTGCAGAAGAAAAGGAGAAAGAAACCTGAAGATATCCCATGTTTGGCTGAGTATTACTTTTGTTAACCTTTTACAACATGGAAATATACATTTGAGCTGTCCTAGATTTCAATTCTCGCTTGGATTGAATCGAAGCTTGACAAAGATTAAGATGGCTGAGTATTGTGGGCAGATGACTTCATAGGAACAGTGACTCCCATTCATTTAGAAGGAAGTCCTGAAGGCCACATAGAATCGTGGATTGGGCAGCACTTTGTCAGGTCCAAAGGATACATCAGCGTCTACATAAGACTGCAGCAGGCGGATTTCTCCCTGAGAGTGACATTCGTACAGAGTTACCTGGAAAAAAAACAGCATTAAAACCAGATCAGACCGTTAAAAACAGTAAGACGGTCTGTCTTGCTGAAGATAATCCCTTCGTGCTTTACCCTGTTGCTGCCCACAGTCGCAAACACGAGCGGGTCGCCTTCTTTACTGTTCCAATTGAACTGGACCCCGAACAGCGGCTGCCCGTGGTCCTCCTGCACGACACCAGTGTGATTAGTTACACAACGAGATGCATGAATGCTGTGTAGAGTTTTGCCCGTTACCCTGAGGCTGTTGACGCATTTGAACGAGTATCTGCACTTCTTGGACTTCCACTTGCCCTTGCCCCAGCTCTTTTTCCCCGGGGCGTTGGCGGTGTTTGTGGGGGTGTCTGGGCGCTCTGTGTTGGGTCCACTCTCCACGCTGACAGCATCGTCCTGGAGCAAACATGGGCACTTTGAACACGACTGCAGTTCCACCCCAAAACAAATAACAAACATGATCTTCTGTATTTTATTTTTTAGATAAAGCTTGGGTGCCTAGCTGGACTCCATTTTTGTATCCCCCCCTTTATTTCTTTCATAAATAATATATGCAGTTTGTTCCAAGAATCTTGTAAAAGTTAATTAGATCAGCTGAGGGAGAGTGGTCCTCTTATCTTACCTCTTAAGTATTTTTTACTTTTCATAACTATATAGATCCATAAGTATTGCTTCTATAACGGCGCTCTCACTTCTGTATGTATGACGCTGCAACACAGAAATGTACCCACAGTGGAACAAAACAGTTATTTGTATTAGCGCCGTTTCCACATACCCTACTTGATTGGTCCTACTCTACCCGTACCGGTCCTGTTTGAGGAGTATCAGGTTCTTTGGTCCCACTTGAGCTTGGTTCTATCCAGGCAGAGGTGGTACTAAAGTGTGTTGAGATTGATTGGCCGGAGTGCTGCTGGGAGCCATGGTTACCAAGGAATTTCCCCGGATCCTGCTTTATTGTAGGTAGGTTGCTAAGATATGGCACCATATGAAGCACCATGGAAACGACACCAGGTACCAGAGTAGAGCCGAGTTGAGTAGGGCCAAGTAGGGCTGGCTAAACAGGACAAAGTTACATATTTCGTTGTGATTCGTTGTCTATAAATATCAGACTCCCACAGGCCATGACAGAACATCCTACAGCAGGACAATGTCCCAGTGTAAGTGCACCTTAAACAGGCTCAGAACTGCTGCAGGCTTCACACGTTACTGTAATTACTATGATTGTATTTACACATGTCACATGCTGTTCGCTAGTCTAAACATGTGTCCATATCTGCTGAATGTGTGGCTAATGTGGATCCACGTGAATGTCAACATGAGTGCACAAGTTTTTATGATTATATAAAACAGACACTGGTCAATCACGACTCAATAATCACACGTTTGACAAAATAGGTCTAAGTGGAAAAGTAGATGTATGAACCAAGCCGGGTGCACGAGGACAATGCTGTGTTCAGCTAGCCGCTATGCTAGCAGTTGTTTAGCTAGCCGCTATGCTAGCAGTTGTTCAGCTAACCGCTATGCTAGCAGTTGTTTAGCTAACCGCTATGCTAGCAGTTGTTCAGCTAACCGCTATGCTAGCAGTTGTTTAGCTAGCCGCTATGCTAGCAGTTGTTTAGCTAGCCGCTATGCTAGCAGTTGTTTAGCTAGCCGCCGATGCTAGCAGTTGTTTAGCTAGCCGCCGATGCTAGCAGTTGTTCAGCTAACCGCTATGCTAGCAGTTGTTTAGCTAACCGCTATGCTAGCAGTTGTTCAGCTAACCGCTATGCTAGCAGTTGTTTAGCTAGCAGTTGTTTAGCTAGCCGCCGATGCTAGCAGTTGTTTAGCTAGCAGTTGTTTAGCTAGCCGCCGATGCTAGCAGTTGTTCAGCTAGCCGCTATGCTAGCAGCCTGCTTTAGCATGTTGCTAACCGGCTGCACGTGACTCTCGGGCTCTTACGTTGTCGTCCCCGGACAGGTCGGACTTGCTGTTCTCGTCACTGCTGAGCTTCTGTTTCTTCGCTGGTGTTTCCTTTCCCGCAGGAGAAGGAGACTCAGACATGTTCTTATTTTCCCTCATTTTGGCTCAAACTCCGCCTTTTCCGGTCTGAACAGGAAGCTCATCATCATCATGCGCGACAATAAAACACAACACACTTTACTTTACTTGATGTTACTCGTTAAACACCAGAGACTGTCATAAGAACATGATATTTTATTTTAAAAAACATTTACAAAATGGTGTACATGTGTAGACAGTTACAGAATCATCTCTGCCTCCTCCACAGATGCTTCACTCCTCTCCTCAGACATGTCTTCATCCTCCTCATCCTCCTCTTCCTCGTCCACTGCCCTCTTCCCTCCACTCTGTTTGGACAGGGCCAGAGCATAGCGGATGTTGTATTTGTTGAAGTCACACCTAAAGATAACGGGATATATATAGCATGAATAGTACAGAATAATAACGTTTACCCTCTGAAAAACATAGAACTAGCACTAATCCATACATCTGTCTCTAATAGGTTAGACTACTGTGACAGCGGGCTCACTGCAGCTCCAGTCCTGACTAGAACCAGGACCTATGACCACATTAGTCCTGACTAGAACCAGGAAGTACGACCACATTAGTCCTGACTAGAACCAGGAAGTACGACCACATTAGTCCTGACTAGAACCAGGAAGTACGACCATATTAGTCCTGACTAGAACCAGGAAGTACGACCACATTAGTCCTGACTAGAACCAGGAAGTACGACCACATTAGTCCTGACTAGAACCAGGACCTATGACCACATTAGTCCTGACTAGAACCAGGAAGTACGACCACATTAGTCCTGACTAGAAACAGGAAGTACGACCACATTAGTCCTGACTAGAACCAGGAAGTACGACCACATTAGTCCTGACTAGAACCAGGAAGTACGACCACATTAGTCCTGACTAGAACCAGGAAGTACAACCACATTAGTCCTGACTAGAACCAGGAAGTACGACCACATTAGTCCTGACTAGAACCAGGAAGTACGACCACATTAGTCCTGACTAGAACCAGGAAGTACGACCACATTAGTCCTGACTAGAACCAGGAAGTACGACCACATTAGTCCTGACTAGAACCAGGAAGTACGACCACATTAGTCCTGACTAGAAACAGGAAGTACGACCACATTAGTCCTGACTAGAACCAGGAAGTACGACCACATTAGTCCTGACTAGAACCAGGAAGTACGACCACATTAGTCCTGACTAGAACCAGGAAGTACGACCACATTAGTCCTGACTAGAACCAGGAAGTACGACCACATTAGTCCTGACTAGAACCAGGAAGTACGACTACATTAGTCCTGACTAGAACCAGGAAGTACGACCACATTAGTCCGGTCCTCAGGTCTCTGCACTGGCTTCCTGTGGCTCAGAGAATAGACTTTAAAACAGCTCTGCTTGTTACAAGTCTCTCCATGGCCTCGCACCAAAATATATTAGTGACATGTTAGTCCCATATGAACCAGCCCGGACTCTGAGGAGCACAGGGACTGGACTCCTGCTGGGACTCTGAGGAGCACAGGGACTGGCCTCCTGCTGGGACTCTGAGGAGCACAGGGACTGGACTCCTGCTGGGACTCTGAGGAGCACAGGGACTGGCCTCCTGCTGGGACTCTGAGGAGCACATGACTGGCCTCCTGCTGGGACTCTGAGGAGCACAGGGACTGGACTCCTGCTGGGACTCTGAGGAGCACAGGGACTGGACTCCTGCTGGGACTCTGAGGAGCACAGGGACTGGACTCCTGCTGGGACTCTGAGGAGCACAGGGACTGGACTCCTGCTGGGACTCTGAGGAGCACAGGGACTGGACTCCTGCTGGGACTCTGAGGAGCACAGGGACTGGACTCCTGCTGGGACTCTGAGGAGCACAGGGACTGGACTCCTGCTGGGACTCTGAGGAGCACAGGGACTGGCCTCCTGCTGGGACTCTCAGGAGCACAGGGACTGGCCTCCTGCTGGGACTCTGAGGAGCACAGGGACTGACCTCCTAATGGGACTCTGAGGAGCACAGGGACTGGCCTCCTAATGGGACTCTGAGGAGCACAGGGACTGGCCTCCTGCTGGGACTCTGAGGAGCACAGGGACTGGCCTCCTGCTGGGACTCTGAGGAGCACAGGGACTGGCCTCCTGCTGGGACTCTGAGGAGCACAGGGACTGGACTCCTGCTGGTCCCAGAGTCAGGGCTAAACATGGGGAGGCTGCATTGTAGATTCATGCTGCTCAAATCTGTCTTCCTAAAAATGTGAGACTGGTTAAAAACAGTTCTGTTTAGCTGAGAAGTGACGACTGTATCATTACTCTTTAATGTACTGTTATTATTTCTATGTTTACTTTGTGTATGAACTGTGAAATACAAATACACTTTTCTATTAGAACACAGACTTACAGCTTGGACAGACTGTCGTAGTGTCTCTGGATGGCCTTCTGCAGAGCCTGAAGAGTAGGAAGGATGGTGCTCGATCTGCAAAATACAAACAGTTAAGAATGAGGTATACTTTACCCTCCTGTGCATTTGACCCATCCTTCCAAAGTCACTATGTCCGGTGCACTTGACCCATCCTTCCATCACCACTATGTCCTGTGCACTTGACCCATCCTTCCAACACCACTATGTCCTGTGCATTTGACCCATCCTTCCAACGCCACTATGTCCTGTGCACTTGACCCATCCTTCCAAAGTCACTATGTCCGGTGCACTTGACCCATCCTTCCATCACCACTATGTCCTGTGCACTTGACCCATCCTTCCAACACCACTATGTCCTGTGCACTTGACCCATCCTTCCAACACCACTATGTCCTGTGCATTTGACCCATCCTTCCAACACCACTATGTCCTGTGCATTTGACCCATCCTTCCAACACCACTATGTCCTGTGCACTTGACCCATCCTTCCAACGCCACTATGTCCTGTGCACTTGACCCATCCTTCCAACGCCACTATGTCCTGTGCATTTGACCCATCCTTCCAACGCCACTATGTCCTGTGCATTTGACCCATCCTTCCAACGCCACTATGTCCTGTGCACTTGACCCATCCTTCCAAAGTCACTATGTCCGGTGCACTTGACCCATCCTTCCATCACCACTATGTCCTGTGCACTTGACCCATCCTTCCAACACCACTATGTCCTGTGCACTTGACCCATCCTTCCAACACCACTATGTCCTGTGCATTTGACCCATCCTTCCAACACCACTATGTCCTGTGCATTTGACCCATCCTTCCAACACCACTATGTCCTGTGCACTTGACCCATCCTTCCAACGCCACTATGTCCTGTGCACTTGACCCATCCTTCCAACGCCACTATGTCCTGTGCATTTGACCCATCCTTCCAACGCCACTATGTCCTGTGCATTTGACCCATCCTTCCAACGCCACTATGTCCGGTGCATTTGACCCATCCTTCCAAAATCACTATGTCCTGTGCACTTGACCCATCCTTCCAACACCACTATGTCCTGTGCACTTGACCCATCCTTCCAACGCCACTATGTCCTGTGCATTTGACCCATCCTTCCAACGCCACTATGTCCTGTGCATTTGACCCATCCTTCCAACGCCACTATGTCCGGTGCATTTGACCCATCCTTCCAAAATCACTATGTCCTGTGCACTTGACCCATCCTTCCAACACCACTATGTCCTGTGCACTTGACCCATCCTTCCAACGCCACTATGTCCTGTGCATTTGACCCATCCTTCCAACGCCACTATGTCCTGTGCATTTGACCCATCCTTCCAACGCCACTATGTCCTGTACATTTGACCCCTCCTTCCAACGCCACTATGTCCTGTGCACTTGACCCATCCTTCCAACGCCACTATGTCCTGTACATTTGACCCATCCTTCCAACACCACTATGTCCTGTGCACTTGACCCATCCTTCCAACGCCACTATGTACTGTGCATTTGACCCATCCTTCCAACGCCACTATGTCCTGTGCATTTGACCCATCCTTCCAACGCCACTATGTCCGGTGCATTTGACCCATCCTTCCAAAATCACTATGTCCTGTGCACTTGACCCATCCTTCCAACACCACTATGTCCTGTGCACTTGACCCATCCTTCCAACGCCACTATGTCCTGTGCATTTGACCCATCCTTCCAACGCCACTATGTCCTGTGCATTTGACCCATCCTTCCAACGCCACTATGTCCGGTGCATTTGACCCATCCTTCCAAAATCACTATGTCCTGTGCACTTGACCCATCCTTCCAACACCACTATGTCCTGTGCACTTGACCCATCCTTCCAACGCCACTATGTCCTGTGCATTTGACCCATCCTTCCAACGCCACTATGTCCTGTGCATTTGACCCATCCTTCCAACGCCACTATGTCCTGTGCATTTGACCCATCCTTCCAACGCCACTATGTCCTGTGCATTTGACCCATCCTTCCAACGCCACTATGTCCTGTGCATTTGACCCATCCTTCACCATGTCCCCACACTCCTTCACTCTCTCACCTGTTCTTGAGTTTCTGCCCGTGCAGCATGAGCAGGTTCTGGGCCCAGCTCATGTAGAACTGAAGATGACCGGACTTTTCTAGACACGACGCAATGAAACCCAACAGTTTCTCCACATAGACGTCCGGCAGAGTCCCACACACCACTCCGACTGAAACACATAGAACCCATGTGACTCAGGGTTAGGGTTATGATCTTATTCATGAATGAGTTGGAGTTTAGTCCAAAGTTCAATGATGGTTGACCCAGAAACCTACTTTTGAAGAGTTGAAATCTATAATGGGCCCGAGGCGTTGGCTGTTTATGTTTTTAATCCCATGTGTGATTTTATTTTTTATTTTTTTAAATTTTCTTGTGATCTCATTGTGTGTTTTTAATGTCCTCTGGGATTCTAACTGTATTGTTAATGTTTATGTAGATTTTAATGTCTACAATTGATGCCTGATGTGGGTTGTGAGGCACTTTGTGTTGCCTTGTGTAGGAAAGGCGCTCTACAAACAAAAGTTGATTGATTGATCTTTAGCCTGGGCTTATTGAAAAGTCTGGTCCACAAGTAAAAAATAACTAGTCTTTGTCTGATTGTAAGCTGGACAAAACCACAAAAAGTCATTTTTTTAGCTTAACTGACAGGATGCAGTGTGACTAAACATTCGTCCAAATGACTTTTTGCGGTCTACCATCAATCACACAAACACGTTGCAGTCTCACTCTGGTCGTGGGGGACAGTTTCTATGACTTCCTGCTTGAGGGCCCTCTCGTTGAGCCTGAACGCCAACACGATGGCTGAGGTCCATTCCTTCAGTCGCAGCTGTTTGCGGATACTCTCCGGCGTCACGTCCAGGTCCAGGTCGTAGGGATCGAACACCATGGAGCCGTCCAGCGAGTAGACCAGCAGGCCCTCGGTGCTGGTGGCCGCCCAACTCCGGCCTGAAAACATCACATTCTGAGAAAACTGAAGCTTTCTGCTGCGTGAGGGCGAGCCGAGAAGGACGTACCAGTCGGAGAGAAACGCAGAGACGATACTCGGATCTCGGGTTTGAAGTGTCTGGAGCTCATGTCACCTGCAGAAGAGGAGAATGTGGGTACGTTTTCAATTCAATGTGTTTATTGTGTAGCCCTAAATGTCAAAGGCAGTCGTCTGGGAGGACTGTACAAAGTTGATTCTCCAACAACAGCTTGTAGAATCAAACGGTTCAAACTAGGGAGCGAGATGTCCACGTCCCGGATGATCACTGAGCTTAGACCCTCCCGCATTGGCAAGGAACGACTTGAAAAACCGGGTGGGAAAAAAGGGAGAAACCTCGAGAAAGGAGAGAGGACAGACACAGGCAGTGAGATCTGAGTCTCAAAGCGGTTTACAATTGTTCATTTTTGGGCATTAGTCTCTCACTCCACACAGAGATGGGAGGGGCCAGTACAGGAGGCGCATGCCAGAACTATTGGACATATTTTTAGTGGTAGGGGAAACCGGAGCACCCGGAGGAAACCTACGCAGACACGGGGAGAACATGCAAACTCCACTCAGAAAGGCCCCGGTCCGACCGGGATTCGAACCCAGGACCTTCTTGCTGAGAGGCGAGAGTGCTATCCACTCAGCCACTGTGCCGCCCCAGTAGATCCAGGACTTAGGCTGTAGAAGGACTGAGGAGACTCTGGGTACATTGTGTGGTTGTTGGTTCCTTCCTGAGACCTACCCTTACGGACTCCAGGCAGGCTGATGTTCACGCCCTCTCCGTCTCCTGCTCCGTCGTCCACCAGAGCCAGACTGCCAAACTCCGTCATCTTGCGCCGGTCCAAAAACTCCTGAATATTAACAGTGAAGAGTTTAGACTTTATCAAAACAGTAAACACATATTTAAAATATGTAGGACAAATACAGGGCTCTCACCAGGACTTTAACAGCTTTCATTTTAACACAGTCAAAACGAAAGCAGAGAGAAGGAGCCATAATATATATTTTTTAGACGAGGACTATTTATTTTTCTTCCTTTCTCCATTAGATACTGATACAGAACCTCTTGAAAGTATTAATACACCTTGAACGTTTGCAAATTTGGTAATGTTTACAGCCATAAAGATGTAAGTATAAATAAAGCAATAACCACTGAAGTGAAAGCAAAAGGATCTGTTACTTGTCTGTAAACTTTCAGCAAAAAATGTCAGTCTTAAAAAAACCAAATACAGAATCAAAAACAAAATTCCCAGCAGTGTAAGGGTAAAAACTTAAAGGAAAAAGAAGAACCAGAGAAAGTGTTGGAGAGAACCCTGATGCGTCTGTGGTGCAGGTACTTTCAGACCTCCATTGCATCGAAGGACAGGTTACAGGAGATCTCAAACTTCTTCATCAACATCTGCTCCTTCACGTTATAGATACACACAAACTTGGACTGCCCTCCGGCCAAGATGGCCTCCCCGTCGGCCGAGTAGCACAGGGACGTGAAAGACCTGCGACATAAAGGCATGAAGTCATAAGAGTGAATGCAGCCTGGTATTTCAACACAATAGCCCTGTTTCCACCGACCTGACTCGGCTCGGCTCTACTCTACCTGGTTGCATTTACATTACACTTTAGTATCTAGCCTAGCAACCTACACACAACAAACCAGTATTCGGGAAAAATCCCTTGGTAAGTTCCTTCCAGCAGCACTGTCTGTCAGAACACTTTAGGACCAGCTTGGCCTGGATAGAACCAGGACCAAGAGGGACTAAAGAAGGACCTGGGACTGGTTACACAGGGAAATACTACTAATTGGGATGAAGTAGAGTCGAGAAGAGTAGAGTAGAGTAGCAGAGGGCTGGTGGAAACGGGGCTAATGTACAATGAAAGCCGATCCGTGGGTAGCGAGGCAGGCTCGGCTGGTCTCACTCACTTGCCCTTGGCGGTCTGCTTGGCGGTGACCTTGTCCGTCTCTTTGCGCCCCAGCTCCAGGTCGTGGCGTCCGGACACTGTGCCGGTCTGTGCGGCGCTCTGAGGGCTCCAGAATGAGAGCTCTCCGTTCAGAGTCGCCACCGCCAACTCCTGACCGTCCGGCCTGTACGTCACTGCCAGACCTGAGGGCAAAGGTTCAATTAACACTCAGAGAAACTACTAGAGCTCAGAGAATCTACTAGAGCTCAGAGAATCTACTAGAGCTCAGAGAAACTACTAGAGCTCAGAGAAACTACTAGAGCTCAGAGAATCTACTAGAGCTCAGAGAAACTACTAGAGCTCAGAGAAACTACTAGAGCTCAGAGAAACTACTAGAGCTCAGAGAAACTACTAGAGCTCAGAGAAACTACTAGAGCTCAGAGAATCTACTAGAGCTCAGAGAATCTACTAGAGCTCAGAGAATCTACTAGAGCTCAGAGAAACTACTAGAGCACTACTAGAGCTCAGAGAAACTACTAGAGCTCAGAGAAACTACTAGAGCTCAGAGAAACTACTAGAGCTCAGAGAAACTACTAGAGCTCAGAGAAACTAGTAGAGCTCAGAGAAACTACTAGAGCTCAGAGAAACTACTAGAGCTCAGAGAAACTACTAGAGCACTACTAGAGCTCAGAGAAACTACTAGAGCACTACTAGAGCTCAGAGAAACTACTAGAGCTCAGAGAAACTACTAGAGCTCAGAGAATCTACTAGAGCTCAGAGAATCTACTAGAGCTCAGAGAAACTACTAGAGCTCAGAGAAACTACTAGAGCTCAGAGAAACTAGAGCTCAGAGAAACTACTAGAGCTCAGAGAAACTACTAGAGCTCAGAGAATCTACTAGAGCTCAGAGAATCTACTAGAGCTCAGAGAAACTACTAGAGCTCAGAGAATCTACTAGAGCTCAGAGAATCTACTAGAGCTCAGAGAATCTACTAGAGCTCAGAGAAACTACTAGAGCTCAGAGAAACTACTAGAGCTCAGAGAAACTAGAGCTCAGAGAAACTACTAGAGCTCAGAGAAACTACTAGAGCTCAGAGAATCTACTAGAGCTCAGAGAAACTACTAGAGCACTACTAGAGCTCAGAGAAACTACTAGAGCTCAGAGAAACTACTAGAGCTCAGAGAAACTACTAGAGCTCAGAGAAACTAGTAGAGCTCAGAGAAACTACTAGAGCTCAGAGAAACTACTAGAGCTCAGAGAAACTACTAGAGCACTACTAGAGCTCAGAGAAACTACTAGAGCACTACTAGAGCTCAGAGAAACTACTAGAGCTCAGAGAAACTACTAGAGCTCAGAGAATCTACTAGAGCTCAGAGAAACTACTAGAACTCATAGAAACTACTAGAGCTCAAAGAAACTACTAGAGCTCAGAGAAACTACTAGAGCTCAGAGAAACTACTAGAGCTCAGAGAAACTACTAGAGCTCAGAGAATCTACTAGAGCTCAGAGAAACTACTAGTCATTTTGATTGCTCCGATTCAGACCAATGGAATTCTGAGAAATTTCCCCCAATAATTATATGAATATTTGTAACTATACTATATAATATTAACCATAAGCACAAAAGGTATTTTAACATATCTCACTTTAAATAAGTGCTAAAACTGGTTAAAACAACTTACAAGAACAGAAAAGTGTATTGAACGACTCGCTAATGCTAACTGCTGATAGTAAACAGTGTTTCTATGGTAACCAGCATTTCTAGAACTGACAGAACCACTACCATTTTCCAAATAAAAGATGTTTTGATAAATAATGACAGACATACACTACATATAAATACAGAACATGTCACAAAGTTAGAAACACCAAAAATAGAAATTCCAATTCTTCAAATTGACTGCTCTGAGTCCCAGTGTTAAATCCTGATAACCGTGCGTACCGTCTGAAGTCAGGGCCAGCGTCTCTTTGACCTGCCAGCTGTCCAACATGTCCCACAGACGCACGGTCTTGTCCCACGAGGCGCTGGCCAGAACCGACTGGACCGGGCTGAAGCACAGGGACGAGACCGGGCCCTCGTGACCCCCCAGGACCTGAACACAACAACACAATAACAACTCGCCATCGCTAACGTTCAGGGGACGCCAAGAAGCTGCAGGTACCTCCAGGAGCCGCCCCGTCTGCATGGACCACAGGAAGATCTCAAACGAGTCCTGGGCCCCAGCGCTCACCAGCTCTCCACTGCCATCCACTGCCAGGGAGGAGAACTGCGCCGGGCGGGGGGACGTGAAGGTGCGGAAGTTTCGGTACCTTTACAACAAACAAACATCTTTAGTCAGTGTGTGTGTGTGTGTGTGTGTGTGTGTGTGTGTGTGTGTGTGTGTGTGTGTGTGTGTGTGTGTGTGTGTGTGTGTGTGTGTGTGTGTGTGTGTGTGTGTGTGTGTGTGTTTCAAGGTGAGTAATAAATCTGATTTAGAGAGTAACCATGGTGACGGGTCTATGACTAAAGTGATAACCAAATTTGCAAAACCAAATTTGTTTTGTTTCTAGCTTTAGCATAACAAGGAAGAAAATCTAAAATCTCTAACTTTGGCTTAATGAAGAAGCAAGAATTAAGAAAAAAGCCTCTAACATAATAATCTTCAGTGCTGTGTCCCGTTAACATCCTAAACAGAGGGTTGTGGCGCTCACCTGTGCAGGTCGAAGGCCCGGACCGTCCCGTCCAGAGAGGCGCTGACCACCACCATCCCGCTGGAGGTGAACGTGACCTGGGACACGCTGCTGCTGTGCTCCGTGAACGTCACGAAGCACAGGCTGCTGTTACTGTTCCACACCTTCACCTGTCCAGAGGAAAACAGACGGATTGGAGCAGCGTCTGCAGTCAGAGCTCTACGTTCCCTCCCTCACCTCTTGTCATGAGCTCTGTAGCATTTATGGCTAATGTGTTGTTCATAATTTAGCAGCAGTCAATCTGTTCTTTTAGTAGTTTGTCGATAAAGTTAAGATGTGACGTCACTTCTTGTTTACAAAACGCTGTAGAGGCAGAGGTCGGACGCTGCAGCTACAGAATCTAGATCCAACTTCTGCTAAAGACTGAGATTAGACTGAGATACGACTGACATTAGACCGAGATTAGACCGAGATTAGGCCGAGATAAAACCGAGATTAGACCGAGATTAGACTGAGATTAGACCGAGATAAAACTGAGATTAGACCGAGATTAGACTGAGATTAGACTGAGATACGACTGACATTAGACCGAGATTAGACCGAGATTAGACCGAGATAAGACCGAGATTAGACCGAGATTAGACTGAGATTAGACTGAGATAAAACTGAGATTAGACCGAGATTAGACCGAGATTAGACTGAGATTAGACTGAGATTAGACTGAGATAAAACTGAGATTAGACCGAGATTAGACTGAGATAAAACTGAGATTAGACTGAGATAATACTGAGATAAACAGGAGATAATTATGTAAAGAAACTACACCTCTCAGTCTCTTTTTCTAGACCAGCGTTTATTTTTCTGTTTTGTCCGCGGCCCCTACACCCGTCCATAACCGTCTCCGTCGTGGTGCGAGCCCTGACCTTGCCGTCGTCTCCCCCGGTGGCGATGAACTGTCCGTCCGGCGAGTAGGCCAGAGACGCCATGTTGTTGAAGTGTCCCTGCTGTTTGAAGACGTAGGACTCACTCTGCCACTCCCACACCAGCAGCTGGCCCCTCCCTGCGGACACACAGGACCCACGCAGACACTAAATACAAACGTGCGTGGTTATGGCGGCGAACGCAGACTCACGGGAGCAGCCGAAGCCGATCCAGTCTCCGGAGCTGTTGATGGCCACGGAGGAGATTCTCTGGTCCGAGATGCTGCAACACAAACCACACCGAGTGAACGAGGAAGTCTGTGATTAGGATTAGTTCATATCTCTCTGACTGAAACCTCAAAGTGCTAAAACTGGTGAATGTAACTTAGAAATAGAGCAATAGGTTTGTGTCAAAGGCTAAAGGATATGGGTTGCTATGGTAACACCTTCTCAGTGTTGC
This sequence comes from Knipowitschia caucasica, assembly GCA_964034765.1. NCBI lineage: Eukaryota > Metazoa > Chordata > Actinopteri > Gobiiformes > Gobiidae > Knipowitschia > Knipowitschia caucasica. The sequence continues at coordinate 817,091 of OZ035844.1, read as the reverse complement.
GTCACCTGTAAACCCTGACAAGTAAAGTCAACTTGAAAAAACCTTATTTGACATAAATTGCGCATGAACTTAACTTAATCCCTCAAGTACATTCTTAACTTGAAGTGAACTCCATTAATATAATATACTGTAATAAAGTTTGACTGTGATTTCTACTAATACATCAGAAAGGTCCTGCTCTGACTGGGATTCGAACTCAGAACCTTTGTGCAGAGAAGAGAAGGTGCTAACCACTCAGCCACGTGCCGCCCTGCTCTGTACATACCTGACATTCTGAAAACTCTACTTATTTGAACAGAGACAGTTCAATTCAGAGAAGGCTCAGAGTGATTTAGCCAAACTTTAAATAAAATAACAATGAACCATTAATATTTACTCACCGGGAAATGTCTATTTAAAATAACTTTGAAATCTAAAGTAAGATTGAAGTGAGGGTTAGGAGCACACAGCACAATAATAAGTCTTTACTGAATAAGATGCTCGTGTTAGCATTGTATGAACTCTATCTTTAGCTCTGGGAGGTCATGGCAGAACTAACACTGACTACAAACGTACATGAGCCGTATACAGACTTGGGCTTGTTCACACTAAAGGGCACAAAAGTGTGACAAAAGGCCAAAAATTTGATTTTAATAATCAGAAGATATTTTATGTTTTTTATGTTTCCAACACCTCCTCTGTCCATTAGAAGTTTCTAGAACATAACTGTTTTATACATTAGACAAGTTTCCTGTAGCGGCCATGTTTATTTTATGTAACGGTGATGATTTGACGGAATGAGCTTTGTGGAAGTTTGATGGTATTTTCAGATGTCCACATTTGATTCAGAGATTTTATTTTTTTACACAAAGTAGATGCAAAGTGATACTTTCATATTATCAACCAATTAAATGTGAAAACAGACCAGATTTTTTTTTTCTCAAGTTTAATTTTTAGAGAAAAGAGGACCGTCCTCATCACGTCCGTTATACATTTTTCAGGGGTCATTTAATTCATTAATTAATTTTTATTTTTTCACGATTCCTTTTTATATGAAGTGATTTCCTTCTGTTGTGTTCATGTAAATCTTGTGGGATTTCATCTTCTGCTTTTTCAGACTGAGGACATTTTATTTCCTATGTAACTGGCGTCACAGTAGAATGGTCCAATCAGAGGCTCATTTGGTCGTTTAAAATGTTGCTAAACATTTTTATGACAATCTTTCCTTTTGATTTTTTCCACACTATCTCTTCAATCTGTCTGTGTTTGAAATCTTTTTTCCAATCTATTGAAGAAAGTTCAGTTTTTAAGTTATAACCTTTTATAACCAGGTCTCTGCACTGGCTTCCTGTGGCTCAGAGAATAGATTTTAAAGTAGCTTTACTTGTGTACAAGTCTCTCCATGGCCTCGCACCAGGGTACATCCGCGACATGTTGGTGCCATATGAACCAACTCGGGCTCTGAGGAGCACAGGGACTGGACTCCTGTTAGTGCCAAGAGTCGGAACTAGACATGGGGAGGCTGCGTTTCAGATTCATGCAGCTAGAGTCTGGAACCGTCTTCCCGAGAGTGTGAGACAGGCGTCTACTCTAGCAGTTTTTAAAACTGAACTGAAAACAGTTCTTTTTAGCTGTGCATACAAGTGAATGATTTTATATTTGTTTTTATCTTTAATCTTTTTAATGTGCTATGATTATTTATGATTGTAATCCCTTGTGTGATTTTAATGTTTTACGGTTTTTAACTACTTGTGTGATTTTATATATCTTGTGCTCTTAATCTGTCTTTTTATGTTTACTTAAATTCTAATGTTTGATGATTTATGCATGATGTTATATGGGTTGTGAGGCGCTTTGCGTTGCCTTGTGTAGGAAAGGCGCTCTATAAATAAACGTTGATTGATTGATTGATTGATTAAAGTCCAGATACTTCAATTGTCACTTTACTGTGAACACACTCACTTCTAAAGCCTCATGGAGTCCTGGTGTTACTGAGCGTGTCTGACCTGAGGGAGTGGATGAGGTTGAACTCCGGCAGCTCGTGGAGGTGGAAGATTCCGGAGGCGAATCCCGTGACCAGGATGTGTGTGGGTTTATGGAAGGCGGCGGAGGTCAGGTTGTTGAAGTCTCCCTCTTTATTAAAGAAGTGTCTGACAAACAAAACAGCCGTCGTCATCAAACAGACTGCACAAGGTCACAACATAACCCCATCAAACCATAAGAGGACTGACAGAGTGTGACATCACCACGGTGCTAGCCGCGAAGCAGAAGGAGCCGATTTCAACGTTAGCTAGCTGTGGTCGTATCACTTTTATGGGAGTTTGATGTGACGGCTTTAGTTTTTCGGACGTGTTGCTAAGACGGTTGCTAAGGCAAGCTGGAGTTTCCCCTGTGTCTTGTCTAGATTTACAAAAACGAGATTAAAATATGAACACCTGGATCACAAAGAGCGCTAAAGCACAATTACTGAGCAAAAAGGGGTTTACTTCCTGAGCTAGCCTAGCGGGTTAGCATTGTCCATGTGTACAGTCTATGTGAGGTCATACAGATGAGATAATGTTATTGTTGTTATTAGCCTTACTTGCTGGCCTGCTTGTAGCGGACGTTCTTGGTCAGCTCCTGGTCTTTCTTGCTGTGCACCTTGCCCCTGATGACCTCGCCCTCCTGCCCCTCCATCCGCTCTTCCTCCTCGTCCTCCTCGTCTTCCTCTCGCTGCTCGGTCGGTTTCTTCTGTTTCTTGGTCAGGACTAAACCGTCTGGCTCGGTGTCGCTCTCCCAGATGCACAGAGCCCCGTCCTGGCTCACGGTGTACAACTGAGGAAAGAAGATTCAACTCAACACACTACAAATGTAAATATAAATACAAAAATATAAATAAATGTATCTATGAAACAAAAAAACATTTAGCAACTCTGCTTTAGGAACAGTAAGTTAAACGTCTGCTTTGTTTCACAGACGGAGTACTCACATCCAGACTGTCTTTCTCAAAGAAGCAGCCCACGATGAGGTCCTTGTGCCCCCCCAGGGAGTAGTAGATGAGGTTGGCCCAGCGCTCTGCCCCAAACACCCAGGTGGACATGTCTTTGCTGCCCACAGCGAAGCACCTGCCACAGACTCAGGTCAGACGGGCCTCAGACGGGCCTCAGACGGGCCTCAGACACACTGGAATATGCTTCATAACTCTGAGGGTTTGAGGTTAGGTTTCCATCCATGGTATATGAGAAACTGTATTATTCAAATCATTAAAATAATAACAGTACATTTTATTTAAAAGCCCCATTCAAGAACATCCAAGGACACTGCACAAACACTGAAAAAAGTGAAATTAGAAACATTAGCATTATAAAAAACAGAGGACAACAGAACTGGACAGAGGTGTGACTGGTCATGTGACTGGTCATGTGACTGGCCATGTGACTGGTCATGTGACTGGTCATGTGACTGGCCATGTGACTGGCCATGTGACTGGTCATGTGACTGGTCATGTGACTGGTCATGTGACTGGCCGTGTGACTGGTCATGTGACTGGTCATGTGACTGGTCATGTGACTGGTCATGTGACTGGTCTGTGGGGAAAGAAAGTCTTAAAAAGGTGAGTTTTGTGTCTGGATTTGAACAGGGAAGAGAGTCTGCGGAGGGGGGGTATTGATTTCTTATCGACTTCAGCCTCAACCCTCTTCGGTCAGACACTTTTGGGCAAGATTTTTGAAAACCTGTGACCTAAGATCAAAGGTTCATAATGACTGTAGAAATAAACCACTGCTGCATTAGAACCATCGGGGGTCCTCACTTGGAGTCCGTGGTCCAGTCGATGCAGGTGGTCTCGTCGTACGGGCCGTAGTAGCTCTTGTCCAGCACGAAGGCGTTGTACTCGCGCTGCTTCCCCGGAGCGTGGTACATCAGAGCCACGTTCTCTTTGGTCACCACAAACTTCCTGCAGAAGAACAAAGACAATTCACTAAAGAGGTCATTGTTTCACCCACACATTTTCTTCTCAGTCTGAGCAGAGACACACACACTTCCTGCGGCTCAGCGTTCCCAGACCAGCTGAGGTCCTGGGTCCTCCCCATAACATCTGCCTGTTACAGATACCCAAGCACCTCCACTGGCTCCTTCTTTAACGTGGAGGAAGTTATCTGTATTCATATTTTTTCCATTCTCCCCATTCACTGCGATGACAGAAGTGATCGAAGCCCCCGACCACCACATTCATTCACTCACTCACTCATTACACTCGGACTTATTGTTCACGTTTTTAGTGGTAAACCTGAATGGAGGAGAAATCCACAGACACAGGGAGGTCCATGCAAACTCCACTCAGAAAGCTCCTGTCTGAAGGTGGGATCTCATCCAGGAGCTTCTTGCTAAGAGGAATAAGTGCTAACCTCTGTGCCGCAGAATAGATGTGGACATGTACCCCTTGGTAAAGCCCAGAGTAGGTTGAATCCAGTCAAAACTGTTTTAAAATCCATGTTGAAGTCGGGTGAACTTAAGTGGCCATGTTTTCTATATTTCACCACAGTTCAACTAAAATCTACTATTTTTACTGTTTAATACATCCAGAGAGTAACTGTGTTCTGACCTCCCGTCCGGAGAGAAGCTGATGCTGTGGACAGGTCTGTGGAAGTGGAAATGATGGAGCACGGCCCGAGTGATGAGGCTGACCAGCAGCGCAGCGCCATCTACAGGAGAAACACCTCAGCTTCAGTGAAACGCAGCAGATTAGTGTTTCAGTGACCGTGTCTTTACCTTCATCCACAACAATGGCCAGACTCCCGTTCGGAGACACGCCCACACATGTTATGTTCTTGGTGGTGGAGATTGGCAACGTCTCGGATGTGTTGCTAGAAAATAAATAGAAAATAATTAAGAGTAATGATAATAATAACAGTACACATTTGCTGAATTGCAGAGCTTTACATATGCTGCATCATTTTAGTCATAACAATACTGTTTTTTTTCTATAGTTCTTTTCTGGACACTCAAGACTCTTCACATGGCAGTACTCATTCACTCCATACACAGAGGTGATCGACTGTAGCCACAGCTGCCCTGGGGCACAGTGACACACACGTTCTTACTTTTTCAAATCAAAGATGGAGATCCTGTTTCCCACTGGACTGATGACAGCGTTCCCATCTCTGGAGAAGTTTAAGTTTCCCTGTCTGTAAACTGCTCCGAGCAGATTGGAAAACTGAGGAGACAGTTACAAGTTTACTCCTGCTCAACATCACACAGACAGAACATTTAACCCAGTTTCCACACGCCCTCCTTGATCCTCGCCTCTATTCGACCTGGTGGTGTTTCCATGACGACGCTGTAATATCTGGTACCGTATCCTAGCAACCTGCCCACAACAAACCAGTATCCGTGGAGATGTCTTGGTAATGGCCCCCAGTAGCACTCTGGCCAATCACTGTCAGTTAGAACACGTTAGTACCAGCCCGGCCTGGATAGAACCAGGACCAAGAGGGACTAAAGAAGGACATGGTACTGGTTACACAGGGCAAATGGAAACGTTCCCAATCAGGCTAGAGTAGAGTAGAGCCGAGTACAGTAGTAGAGCTGGTGGAAACGGGGCTAATAATACTCCTGAGTGCGTTCAGCTTCAGAAGTTTGTCAATACAGTTACACTTACCCGATACGCAAACTTCATCTTTGTCCCCTACTCACGCATGCGCACGAGTAATCAGAATGACATGAGTTCACCGCTCATTATTAAAGCACATGTGGTTTATTCAGCTCTATTCCTTTACCCACACGTGCAGCACGGAGCAGCCGGTTTGTTGACACTCTGCACTTCCGCTTACCCACGTGGGACAGAGCGCGCCCTCGTGTGGCAGGGAAGAGCATCGACAACAAAGCCCCATTTCCACCTGCTCTGCTCTGCTCTGCTTTACTCTGCTTTACTCTGCTTTACTCTGCTTTACTCTGCTCTGCTTTACTCTGCTCTGCTCTGCTTTACTCTGCTTTACTCTGCTTTACTCTGCTTTACTCTGCTTTACTCTGCTCTGCTCTGCTTTACTCTGCTTTACTCTGCTTTACTCTGCTTTACTCTGCTTTACTCTGCTTTACTCTGCTCTGCTCTGCTCTGCTCTGCTCGGCTCGGCTCGGCTCGGCTCTGCTCTGCTCTAATACATCTGGTTGTATTTCCATTGCGCTTTAGTATATGGTACCGTATCTTAGCAACCTAAGATCCCAATCACTGTAAGTTAGAACACTTTAGTACGGCCTGGATAGAACCAAGACCCCACCACCATCCCCACAACTAACCTTGACCCCCCTGGAGATCCAGGCCGCCCCCACACCTGCACATAGCCCCCCTGGAGGTCCTGGGCTTCTCCACACCTAACCTTAACCCCCCTGGAGATCCAGGCCGCCCCCACACCTGCACATAGCCCCCCTGGAGAACCAGGGCTTCCCCACACCATGGACCCCCCTGGAGATCCAGGCCGCCCCCACACCTGCACATAGCCCCCCTGGAGGTCCAGGCCTTCCCCACACCTAACCTTAACCCCCATGGAGATCCAGGCCGCCCCCACACCAGCACATAGCCCCCCTGGAGGTCCTGGGCTTCTCCACACCTAACCTTAACCCCCATGGAGATCCAGGCTGCCCCCACACCTGCACATAGCCCCCATGGAGGTCCTGGGCTTCCCCACGCCTAACCCTAGCCCACCTGGAGAACCAGGCCCTCCCCAGACCTAACCCTAACCGGCCTGGAGGTCCTGGTAGCCCCCACACATGAACATAGCCCCCCTGGAGAACCAGGCCTTTCCCACCCCTCAGCCTACAAATCAGTCTAAGTGTTTTGCCAAAAAACCTAAGTGTCTATGCTGTAGTACTGGGCTCGCTGTGGCCGAGTGGCAAAGGCGATGGAATGGGGAGTCATTGAGGTCCTCCCACGCAGGTTCGAATCCTGCCCACAGCACTTAGAATTATTTTCACATTTGCTTGGAGCACCAGGCCTGTGATGGCTCTATTTCAAGCCGTACTTCAGGGCTTTTTTCGGGGTTAAAACCTCCGAGGACCCCCCCTGGGTCTCAGGCTTGCCAGTGCTGCATTTATGCCCGGATTTCTGAGCTTTTTTCGGGGATAGAACCTCCACAGAATCCCCTCGGTTCTGGGACCCGCATGGCCCTATTTTAAGCCGGATTTAAGGGCTTTTTTCGGGGTTAAAACCTCCAGGGACTCCCCTTGGTTCTGGGACCTGTCATTGCTCTTTTTCAAGACAGATTTCATGCGCTCTCTCCCGGGGAGAAATGCGCCCACCCTTATTCTTTGAGAATATGTGTGCACTTGTTTTCAACTCCTAGTGGGTTCCATAACCTGAGATCCACTCACGTCATGGGGACTGGTTTTACGTGGTGGGGCCCGAACACCGGACCCCACTGGTCCAAGCTTAATAATCAATGGGTAATGCTTTTCTAACGGTCCTTATGCAGTCTCTGTAAAAATATGGAAAGGACCCCTGGAGGTTTACTTTCCTGAAAAAAGTGTGTTATGTGTCGGAACCCTGGTGGTGGGTTGCGGGATATCAAGGAGGGGCACACTGGGGCAATTTCAGTCCAGCAGGCTGGAGCCAATCATGGAGCAGCACAACAGAGGAAATCAGGTGTCAGGCTAGAAAAAGGTGCAAGTGTGTGGTTCATTAGGCTGCAAGAAATCACAGAGCAGCACACTGAAGCGCACGCTTACAAACCACTGGTAAGTGCTGACTACAAGTCATGACTTCAAATTGTTATATAGAATGATTACAAATTATTTGTTGTTTGTGCAGCTTAGTCAAGAGTCCCTAATTGATGAAGTCGACTCAGATTCTGACGATTTAACTGTCAAGAAGAAACCTGTAAAAAAGTATGGAAAAAGCAAAATCAAAAACACTTTTCTTCAAGACTCGGAAAGTGAGGAACCAAAGGCAAATAAGATTGTTATCATGCAGCTGCAAAAGAAGAAAAATGGGGGCAGGGTTTACAGCAAGAGACACTTCTGCCTCTACTGTTCAATGTCCTGCCACAAAATGTCCCGTCATTTGACTAGAAAACATGGAAATGAAAGTGACGTAGCCAGAGCATTGGCTCTACCTGTGAAATCTAAAGCACGTAAACTTCAGTTTGATTTGATCAGGAATAGTGGAAACCGTGAGCACAATTTTGAGGTTTTAAAGGCCGGCATTGGAACTTTAGTCCCAGCTAAACAGCCAAATTGCCCAGTTAAATCCAGTGAGTTTTTGCACTGTATAGACTGTGGGGCATTGCTTAAGCGAAAGTCGCTGTGGAGGCATGTGGCCAGGTGCCGGCTTTCACAGAAAGATGCCCAGGCTAAACCAGGCTAAACCAGGCTAAACCAGGTAGAAGTAGGGTCCAGTCCCTCTGCTCCCTAGCCCAGCCTGTACCGGAGGGCATCAGCAAAAAGCTGTGGTCTTTAATTTCGGCAATGCATCAGGATGAGGTCACGGGTGTTGTCAAAGCAGAAAAGGGGATTCTGAGACTCGGAGAGCACCTGTACTTAAAACACGGGCATGATAAGACTAAGCATGATTACATTAGGCAGAAAATGAGAGAAGTCGGTAGGTTAATTAACGAAGCAAAAACCGCAGGGAAACTGAAAACAATTAAGGATTTCTTTATTCCTTCCAACTTTAACCATGTGATTGATGCAGTCAGGTCTGTGGCTGGATATGATGAGGAAACAAATCAATACAAGACTCCATCCTTGGCCCTCAAACTCGGCCATAGCCTCAGAAAGCTAGCAGATATTCTTGAATGTGACTCAAAAATGGAGCATTGTGTTGATGAACTATTTATTAAAAACCTCCAACGAAGCCGGCTGCTTTTTGAGAAGAGGTGGGACGTCTGTGTTTCTTCTGCTGCCCTACAGACCCTCCGGCAAGCCAAGTGGAACACTCCGGACCTGCTCCCTCTGACTGAGGACGTTAGAGCCATGCATGCACATATTGAGGTATGTCGACCTGAATATGTGCAAACCCTAATAAGTGAGCCAACGTCTAAGCATTGGTCTAAACTGGCAGTTTTGACTCTTTGTGAGGTCATCATTTTCAATCGAAGAAGGGAAGGTGAGGTTTCAAAGATGCCACTGACAGCCTTTACCTTAAGAAGTAAGACTGGGATCCATTCTGACATTGCTCTGGGACTGTCCCAACTTGAGAAAAAGCTGTGTCAGCATTTTCAACGCATTGAAATTAAAGGGAAAAGAAGTCGGAAAGTGCCGGTTCTTTTGACTCCTGAAATGATTGCTTCGATGGAGGTGCTGGTGGAGAACAGAAGGGCCTGTTCCATCTCTGACCATAACCCATACTTCTTTTCCCGCCCGGGCGCAGACACCCACATCAGGGGATCAGACTCCCTACGGCAGGTAGCCAAAGAATTGGTGCGGTGCATCCAGAGATGCTATCCTCAACCAAACTTAGAAAGCACATAGCTACTATGTCTACAGTTCTCAATATGAAAGAGAATGAGATGGACATACTTGCCAACTTCCTCGGCCATGACATTCGCATCCACAGGCAATATTACAGACTACCAGAGGGGACACTGGAGCTGGCCAAAATCAGCAAAGTGTTAATGGCCAGAGTGACGGAATTCAAAGGAAAGAGCCTCGACCAGATACAAATTGAGCCTGAAGGTAATTCTTGATATTATTAAAATATGTATGATTTTTTTCCCCTAAAGGCCACTTGTATTTTTATTTTCTGTGCGACAGGGAGAGCAGTAGAGATCCTCTCACAAACGGACGGGCTAAAAGAAACTTCAAGCGGAGAACCTTCAACCATTCATCCAGATGCACCCCATGGTAGTGGCAGTGCCCCTTCTGGTAAGTGTACCAGGTGGGGGATTACAGCCAGGCTGCTTGGTCCTAACCCTGGGAGTGTATATTGCTAATATATTTTTATTTCTCTCCCTAGAACGTGTAAGAAAGCCATGGTCTGCATCTGAGGTGAAGGCTGTGGAGAAGACCATGACACCTTTCATACAGACTGGAAAGGTCCCTGGGAAGTCTCACTGCCTGGCCTGCATTAATGCCTCACCAGATGACCTTAGACATCGGACATGGAGTGGCATTAAATTCTATGTCAAAAATAGAATCACTGCAATTCGAAAAAAAAATCTAAAATAAAATTCCTTTAAAAGAGTTGTTTGTTTTCTATTGACTGTTTTGTATTACTTAAAGTAGTCCCAGTAAAAAAGATTATGTCTATGGGTCCCATTCTGAACGGCCCTGTCAAAGCCACCAGGTAACAAAAACGTGTATGTGTGTGTCTGTGTGTGTGTGTGAGAGTGTGTGTGTCTGTGTGTGTGTGGGTGTGAGTGTGTGTGTGTGTGAGTATGTGTGGGTGTGTGTGTGTGTGTGTGTGTGTGTGAGTGAGTGTGTGTGTCCTTTGTCTTTTGTGTTTGTATTATTTTCTATGAATTGTGTTACATAGTTTGCTCTACTGTCTGACTTACTGCATCTGTCATTTTGTGCAATTTTGAGGACCCCTCAAAAACGAGATGTTTCATCTCTAGGGGCTTATCCTCCAAACAAATAAATTAGAAATGTAATATGAGCAGCATTTGTGGGTGTGGTTGTGTTGAAAGTTTTAGAGTAAACCCTAACCCACAATGTTTATTTCTTACTTTTTTGTAAAAATCATTCAATCCATAATTTTCATTATTATATGACTTGGACCATACGCGCGCTCTGATTGGCTGATTACTGGTTACCATGACAATCAGTCCGCAGCCCAATTAATTTCTTTCCTGAGTTTCCTTGGTAAAAAAGAAATAATGGGCGACAACAATCTCACTGGAGGGATTCTCCAGTGAATTCTATTATCCGGACGACTTTGACAAGCCAGAGAAAGAAATTACAGAAAATAACGAAGAAAACAACTAACAGACAAGATGAGATTGACAACTTTGTTGCAGACCAGAAAGCTAAAAACACGATTAGGAAAACCAAGTCGGAGATCGATATTTGCATAAATTAAAAATAGTCATATAGTAAAACATTTATTAACCTCGCTTGCTCGGCCTGTGCAGAGAAATATCAGACCTTGGCCTTTTTGCACTGTACATTAAGGCCGCGGTCTGATATTTCTCCATACAGACCTCGCGCTCGGTTAATAAGCCGTTATTATCCATTTCCTTTATTTTCAATTATAATTCTGCTTTGCCAACATGTAAAATGGTTGCAACAATTACCATGGTAACAGAACCCCCCAATTGATTCTATCACCATGGCAACAGAACTTAGTGATCGGTTGGAATCATGACGTCATCACGGTCTGCTGTGTTTGTGTGTGTCTGTCTGTGAATAGAGTCAAACAAAAATAGAGTCCGGTCAGAAAGTATCCAAGTCCCACGGTTTAAACCAGGCTGAATACAACTGAGGAAAATGGCATGTTTTAGAAAGAGATCAAAGAAGGATAAGCTGATTGAAAAGCTAGAAGATTACGTGATGGAGTTGGAGGAACAACGCAAGAGTCTATTGGAGGCCCTGCAGAGGGAAAAAGTTCAGAAGGGCGAGCTGGAGAAGACTCAACTGGAGGAAAGTCGCCAACAGCTGGAGCAAGTGATCCAGCTCCAGACTGAGAGATCTGCCTTGGAGACTGCCCTAATGCAGTCAGAGAAGAGCAATGCTTCTACCCAAGACAGACTGGATTCTTCCATCCAGGAGAAGACTGCACTCCAACAGGAACTACATAAGGCCCATGAGGACACTGAGGCCTTGGAAACTGCAAGTAAGACGTCTGCTAAAAAGACAGACGCAGTGATTAAAGACCTACTGGATGAAAGTCGCCAACAGCTGGAGCAAGTGAGCCGGCTCCAGACTGAGAGATCTGCCTCGGAGACTGCCCTAATGCAGTCAGAGAAGAGCAATACTTCTACCCAAGACAGACTGGATTCTTCCATCCAGGAGAAGACTGCACTCCAACAGGAACTACAGAAGGCCCATGAGGACATTGAGGCCTTGGAAACTGCAAATAAGGTGTCTGCTAAAAAGGCCGACGCAGTGATTAGAGACCTGCAGAATGAGCTTGCACAGGTCAAGTCTGAGAACAATAAGACGACAGACCTCCTGAACTCTCGTATACAAGAAGGCAACAGTTTCATTGACGAGCTCAAGACCCAGATGCAGGACAGAGAGACTGTAAATACGCGGTTGGAGGAAAATCTGGCAAACACCGAGAAAGAGTTAGAGGAATGTAGGACAAAATTCATCACAAAAAACTCTGAAATTACCGAGATGGAGGAGGGGAATGCGAAACTCTCAGCTCTCTGTAGAAGGTTCAACACAAAAATACAGGACTTGGAACAGCAGCTGAAAAACGTACACGCTGCGTCTGAGAAAACACCTCTTGTGGCTCGGAAAAAACACACAAATGAGGTGGAGGATGCCAAGAAGACCTTTGAAAACCCCAGTCAAGAGCTGAGGAAGCAGATACAGGTGAAGGACGAGATGGTCAGCAATCTAAAAGAAACTGAAAAGAAGGCGAAGGAGCAGCCGGACATTAACCAGAAAGAGTTGGAGCAGTATAGGGCGAATTTCTGCATGAACAACTCTATTATCGCCAAGATGAAGGAGGAGAACTTCAAACTCAAAGCAGAGAATCGACAGTTGCAGAGGCAAAGCGATATCTGTGTTCAGGAGGCCAAAGAAGACGGCAACAAGACGATAAAAGTGTTGAAGGCCCGGACAGTGTGTATGGAAAAGCATCAGGAAAGTCATCAGGAATAGATGCCGCCGGCCGCTCTGCCCATGAGCTGCACCTCGGGCAGGAAGGAGGACGCGACTGAGAGAACCGCTGATGTGCTGGTAATTGGCAGCTCCAATGACAGTCTAGAGCAGAGGCCTGGGTACAGAGCTGGTCCGCCACAACCTCTGAGTTTCCACCAGAGAAAAAGACAGAACCTCCGAGTGCAGCGCTGGTAAGAACACAACAACGTGTTGTGTTTAGGCCAAACCAGCCACCACAGGTCACAGTCAACACAACAGGACAAAGACGTAAACCAAAGAAGACACCAATACCCCAACAATATCCACACTACATTTAAGAATCACTTGTGGACATTTGCCGGCTTTAAAAAGCACCTTGATGTGTTTTGACTGTTATAATCTATAATCTAAGCTGTATGGAAAATGTACACTAGAGAGGATGTCACTTTCAAATAGTCCAGAAAAGTCCTGAGCTAAGACAGTCTCATAAACATGTTCGGTTCTTTAGGATCTAGGAAGGATCTATGGAGGACGTGACTGAGTGATTATATATACACACATATATATACAGTTTATACCACATATACATATACACACACACACATATACATGTTTACATATACGTGTATACATATACTGTACACACACAATGAAGATTTTGGGAACTTTAAAGTCCAAATTCAACTTCATTATGATGGGCGGCACGGTGGCTGAGTGGTTAGCACCATCGCTTCTCAGCAAGAAGGTCCTGGGTTCGTATCCAGGGCCTTTCTGAGTGGAGTTTGCATGTTCTCCCCGTGTCTGCGTAGGTTTCCTCCGGGTGCTCCGGTTTCCCCTACCACTAAAGATATGCTCAGTAGGTAAAAATCCTAAAACTCTGGTCCTGACCAAGCCGAGCATCAACATCTGGAGATGGGTTCCCGGGCGCTGTTGCTATGGCGACCACTGCTCCTGACGTAAGCCTTAGTGGCAGCAGGATGGGTCAAATGCAGAGGACAAATTTACATTTTGAGACTAATTCCTTGGGTTCCAAGAAAGGGATACACAAACTAGGTGCTACAGTGGGGTGACTGTAAACTTGTGTCCTTAGGCAAGACACTTCAGCCACTTTGCCTTGTGTGAATGTTGTGCGTGTGAATGAGGTGGTGGTAGGAGGGGCCGATGACAGGCAGCCTCACTTGGAGCAGTCTGCCTCAGGGCAGCTGTGACTAGTAGCTCACCACCACCGTTTGTGGGATGAATGGTTAGTGTGACGTGTTGCATGCAATAGGAAGCTGTATTTCACTTTGAATGCAACAGTTTTAGGGCACCAATAATAGTTTAGTGTAGTTGTCTTGCTATGGAGAGGCTCTGGATCCACAGGCCTGAGTTCTATCAGTTCCTGTTGACCTTGTGATCTTTAGAAACCTTTTAACAGAAGTGGAAGCTGCCCTGTGAAAATTGACCCCCCCCCCCTCCCCCCAACCTGCATGACCAGCAAAATACAAATAAAAATCATATAAAACATATTGATATCTGTATATTTTTATTTAAACTCAAGTGTTCACCATTGACTAACATATTACCAACTTTTACTTTCCAACTAAAAAAGTGACTAATTAAGTGTGTTTTGGTGAAGAATCGTTGGTGCATTGACAGCTTCATCATCAGTCATTTATTTGTCCAGACTTACTTCTGAAACTTAGAGGAAACATAACTATGTTTTCCCTTGTCATTATTCATTATTAAGCGTTTTATTGTGCATTAGTGCACACGGGAAGCCTAGTCTTGTCAGATTTTTGACAGGATTAATCATGTTTTTGGTACTTTTGGATTCCTCCGCTCACAGCCCCGCGCCTCCCACATGTCCCACTGTTTTTTACCCGGGACTAAGAGACTTTGCTTTCCTGCACTCCGAGAAGCCGGTGATCCCCGTGGTGAGACGCAGGAGACGCAGAGGCTCCAGAGCTGACCACTCTGGCCCTCTATCATCATGGGTCCATCTCTAACAAGAGCGAGGAGCTGACCACACTGGCCCGCCATCAGAGGAAATACATTGTGGACTTATGTGTTTCTCTGAAACGTGGTTGTGTGAGAACGTCCCGGACTCTGTGGTCGCTCTGAAGGGATTAAAACTTGTGCGTGCAGACCGGAGTGTGGACGGGAGCGGAAAGAAGAAGGGCAGGGGAGTCGCAGTATAGATGAATGAGGACGGGTGTGACCCTGTCATAACATTCTACAACATGTATGACATTTATCAACATGTGTTCTATATTCTTCATGTGTTTTAACTGTTGATTCTCTGATTTGTGTTGGGGATTTCAATGGTTTTGTTCAGTCTCTGAGATGACTTCTGTTGTGATTTAGGGCTATACAAGAATAAATTGTATTGTATTGTGTACTCTACTCTACTCTACTCTACTCTACTCGGCTTTTTTTGGATTTATTTGAGATGAAGTTTGCAGAGTACAGAAGTGTAAACCTGTGTGTCCTGGGCTCAGGTAAAGGTTTGGGTCACAGTTAGTTGCTGCTGTTTGTAAAAGTGTTTTGGGCCAAATTTCAAAAAGATAAAACGAGCCAAAATAATGTTTATTTGTAGAAAATATGTGTATATTTTTGTTTGAATTCCTGTTTATCAGAATAAAAGTGTTGCATATTGTGAAGTGTCCTCTCTCTCTGAACGATGACATCTAGTGGTGACAAAGAGTAGATGCATTAAAGCATTAAAGCTGGGGTACCTGACCCAGGACAGCTCACATACATGTCCAGAGAGACTTGGTCCAGGCTCTGATGGTCACAGCCTGAGGACGATGTCCAAAAGCTTCCTGATCTTGAAGGACTGCCCATCAGCGCCCCCTGGACGCCTAAACTGGACCTGGCAGCCGTCTGTTGCCCCTACAGCTCGTGAGAAGGCCTAGTGCCTCGTCATCCTCTTCCATCCATCCACCTGGAAGGAGTGCTTGAAGATTAGGTGACGATAGATACATAGATGGACCTGTAAAAACACCAGCAGGCAAATATAAAAAGTGTGAAATGACTTTTTAACTTAACTTAGCTTTCACTACAGAGTTAGGACTTAGACACATCATGGAGGAATGCTTGATTTCTTGATGATTTTCTAAAGTCGTTCAACAAATACACAACATTTTGCACACATCACAGATTCCATTGACGTGGTGTTGGTCACATGATCGGGAAGGTTACAGCAGTAGTCACCTGTTCTGAACAATGTTGGAGAATGGAGACTTTTGGACTGTCGTGCATGGGTCATGAAGGACCCGTGAAGGGCAGGAAAATGGCCTCTATTTCAAAAGTCCAGATGAGATGGTTGTTTCTGAAGCTTTTCTCACATGGGTATTGAACGGATGAGGAATCACACCAACGATAGTCCCACTTTTGCTGCTCCCTCCTGTTTGGAAGTTTGAGTTCTTTCAAAATGGAGAGAAAGGCAGAAACGTGAGGATCTACTTTCACCTGTGGAGAGTTCATCGCCTGTTGGTCACATGACATTGGGTTAAAGTTAGTTCCAACGTGTTCCAGGGATTTATTTTGGCGATAATGGGGGAGCTACTGTTTTTAGGGGTCTGGGAAACCTGATTATTTAGGTACCCCAGATTTAATAGACACAACATGCAAATCAACAGCTATTGCCCTGTTTTTGTTTACTTTGTCAATAACCTATTTTAGATATTTTGAAGCAGTACAGCTCAGGGCTGGACTGGGACAAAAAAACGGCCCGGGCATTTGTTCCTTCTTACCGGCCCAGGCATGTTTTTGTCACGTTTTTTACAGTTTGTTTATACCAGGGATCGGCAACTCAAAAGGTTCAAAGAGCCATATTTGACAAAAAATACTAAAAACATCTGTCTGGAGCCGCAAAAAAATAACAGCCTTGTATAAAGCTTATATGAAGGTTACACAATGTAGCTACATTAGCTACATTAGCCTATTATCTAAATGACCAAGTAAAGGCTACAAATACATAATAAGCATTCATGATTGTCAAATGTGTGTTTTCACTGCAGCGTGTCCTGGAGAGAATGACGCACCACGTGATGACTCTGCTTTAACTTTGACTTCCATTTTTTTGCCTTCATGCAACTGTAGAAATACAGTAAATAAATCTGCTTTTTGGCTCAAAGGTCACACACCTGCACTGTCCACTCATATCGATTACGTCACAGGCTGAAGTTTGCTGGAGCTGAATGTCCTTAATGGCCTTTTCTTTCACAGTCTTTGCGGAGGTTTTTGAAGTCTGAAAAAGGTGCTCCGGATTATGTATGAAAGAATCCTTCACGTAATCCCTGTGAACGGTATTTAGTGCTTCATTGTTCCTCGTGTTGCAACAAAACTTCCTATTACATCGCAAACATGAAGCAGTCCTTCCTCATTGACTAAAAGCAAATGTTCAGTCTTGTTCTTAGTCCAGTCTTATTATCGACTCGTTTTCTTTACAGCAGCGGCCGTCTGCCGCGGGGCCGCGCCACAGGATATGACTCACTACGTTGACAGAAATGTTGAAATTGAATATTACTTATACACATTTTTACAGCATTGAAATACGTTAGGAATGTTTTTCCTCCTACAGAAACCACATTCAAATTAGGAATAAAATATAGCCCTCCCACTCCATTTTCAGACATTTTTGAAAAGGCTCCAGGAGCCACTGGAGGAGCACTAAAGGTTGCCGACCCCTGGTTTATACAGTATGTGGAAGCAAATACTGTAGAGGATCAGGATGTCTACAGTTTCAACAAAAAAATAAAGTGCAATAGTCTACATTACAAGAGAGTAATAAACATGTCTCAGAGTGAGGGAGGTGGCCGCAGACAACACTGTTGTTTGTTACAGGGATGAGAATTGGTCAAAAAAGTCTGAAATGCATAATGTCAGCCATTGGCTGGCTCTAAATCTGTTTAATTTTTTCACAACATTTTACTTTTGGGCTCAAACATGAACTTTTAATGCAATGGAAAATTTAGGCACCCGAGCTTTAATTTAGTCGCACTTCGAGAGGAGAGGGGAGACGCGGACTGTTTTCTTCAGCGGTGTATTTATTGGGTGCACAAATTACGCAAAGACACGCATGGTCCTGTGCACGTTTATGGTCTTGGGTACATGGTCACGTTGCGGCTACGCGCTCACCGTGTTGTGTTGTGAGCGGCTCCCGGTGAGCGGTTCCCGCGTCCAGCTCAGAGCCGCTGGATGCCGGAACACTGCGGCCGCTGAGGTGGTGGAATCCCGTTCGAGTACATGCAGCAGGTGCCCCGCGGACACGCGCGCCCCCTCGAACAGTTCACAACGGATTTACACTTTTCACAAACATCTTTTTTGTATGAGGCAAACAGACCGGCCCAAATATGGGCATCGGCCCTTCTGGCATTGCCCGGTACGCCCGATGGCCAGTCCAGCCCTGGTACAGCTACTATCACAGCTCGTAAAACCACCATTGAAAGATAACACACAATCACTGACACACAAACACACAATCACTGACACACAAACACACACAGAAAGACCTTCACTGCAGTGATGTGAAAAATCCACAATACAGGTTTTTATGCAAATACAATCTCAGATATTTCTGTCATGTTGTCAATGTTGGGTTCAAATGTTTTTTGTTTTTTCAGTAAAACCATCAGTGTGAAATAAAACACATCCTCTTTGTCTCTCCTCTAGAAATGGAACCTCAGTTTCCTGTAACAGTGGAGGTCTCTCTCTGGTCCCTCTGGTGGTAGCACAGGGACTTACATGAAAAGACAAAGTCAACAGTGTCATTGGCCCAGTCCCAATACCCACACTGCACCCTACGCCCTCCTATGAAGTGTGCATTTGTTGGAAGTGCACACCAGGGTTTGAGTGCGCAGGTTACAAGTGTGCACAAAAGGCAGAATTGGGACAGTGCACTGAGAGCAGGTTACGTCATCGACTCGTCAGAGATGGTCATTTTCAGACCTAAACTTTATAAACATTAAAGGTCATTTTGTCTGACCCTTTGGGAAACAAAATTAATTGCTTCACACACGTTAAAATACATGTATATTAGTTGTTTTTAATTAAAGATAGCTGTATAATTTTAAGTTAAATGTGGGTAACTAACTATCTGGTCAGTTTTTATACATTCTAAGATTATTGTACTAAGTGTAAAGTTTAAATTGAATGTTATATAAACGCTTGCTTTAAAAGTTATTAAATTGTTAAAACACAATGTCCGTAATTCTTCATCAGACGTTTATGCTTCTTTCCAAGTAACAGCAAAACTTATTTACACACATACTGCATAATATATTTCAAAATTTATATTTAAATGCATTTCCCAACGTTTTGGTGAGTACCGCAAAGAATTATGGGCAATATCCTTTGCCAGAGTGCGCATAGATGCAGGCTACGGCGAAGTGTGGATCAGGGGCGCAAAGGGGGCGGGGCCAAAGACCTCCCTGGAGAGCACCCTTTATCGGGAACGCGCAAATGAGGGGCGCGAGGGTGGAAGTGCGAGTATTGGGACGGGGCCACTGTCTTTAAGGTAAAAGTGTTGCAGCTCCTCCTGTTCGGCCCCTCCCCTTCTGGACCCTTCCTGGGACACCTCGTTACCTGCACCTGTGGAGCTGCACACCTGCAACAATCAACAATCATCTCAACATTCAAAAGCCATGCAGACCGGCTCTCCAGTGCCAGATTGTAGTGATGGCAATATGAAGCCCCATGAAGCCTTGAGGGATCGCGGCCTATTACTCGGCCCATGAGTCGAAGGCTCGAGGTGAATCATGCTCCACTACGCCATCATGTGGACAAAGAAATGTAATACATGCCAAGGGCCTATAACAAATGGTAGGGTCTGAACATGGGCTGAAAGAATACAGCCAATGATGTGGAGACAGTTGTTATGTAAAATGTGCTTGTGTTACTTTGTTTATGTAAGTGCTTATGCAACTATTGACAGGAGTTGAAAAACAAACAATACAGTTATTCATTTGTATTCAAAAATAATAATTAAGAGTATTTGGACTCAGGCGATTTCTTTTTTTGCACAGTATTTCACCTGCCTTTGAAAAAACCCGTTCACAGGGCACAGAGGATGCAGGTGAACATAAATATGTAATGGCAAGTTTATATAAATTTTGAAATGTAAACTTATGTTTGTCCCAATATTGAAGGGGACTTTCGAGTCGAGGAATATTTGGCTCCCCCAGGTATGTTTGGACCTCCACTGTAGCGTTGGCAGTTATGTTTGGGATTTTGGTCTGCTGGCATGTCGTGTCAAAACGTTGCCACAGTTTGCTCCCTAAAACAGAATAAACAGGTTATAAGTGACTTATTAGCACAAATAGAGTATACATATTACCTTCAGCTACAGATGATGATGATGGGTGATGATGATGATGATGAAGCAGAAGCGGACAATGAAAGTCTCAAAACTCGAGCACATTCGCCAATCAATCTTTTTTCAGCTTCTGCTGCCTTATTGGGGTTGAAGAATCCAATCTTTTTAAATCTGGGATCAAGCAAGGTAGAGAGGGACATGATGCTCATTGATTGGAGGTGGCTGAGCTTGTCCCTCAGTTGTCTTCGCAAATACTCAGCCATGTCTCTGCTCTCAGGTGTTTGGATATGGCCGATCTCCTCTTCTTCCAGAGCATTATGGAGAATGGTCAAAAGTGGAACTACTTTTGACCCAGAGACTCTTTTCTCCTCGGACACCTCAATTGTGGCATAGTAGAATGGAGCGAGCACCTTCAGACAGTCTGCAATGATGTTATATTGTTCTGCTGAGATTTGTGTAATGTCTGTACGGAGCCCAGCCAAAGCTGCTCCAACAGGCTCTCTCAGGTTGAACAGACGCTGAAGCATTAAGTACGTGCTGTTCCATCTTGTATCCACCTCTTGAATAAGTTTAAGCACGGAGAGACCCATTTGTGATTGAATCTGTGTAAGTCTCTCCTATAAAACAGTCAACAAATTAAAACAGTGCAGGAGCAGAAATAATAATTGACATATTACAAGTAAGGACCTTACCTTTGCAGTAGTGCTGCTCTTAAAGTATCCTACTATCTTACGACAGTTTGTCCTGAGGTCACACAACTCAGGACTTTGGTCGAGAGCTTTTTTGATCATTGAGTTTAGCGTGTGTGCCACACAAATTGTGTGACGCATATGTAGCTCTCGAGCACAAGCTCCCATATTCGCAGCACCATCAGTCACCAGACATGTCACCTTTCCTGCTAAACCTCACTCTGACATAAGAGAGGTCATCACTCTCGCTAGATTTGCTGCTGTATGTGCCTCAGGGAAATGCTGCACCCTAAGGACAACAGTCTGCAGAGAAGTGCTCTCGTCAATAAAATGACCAGTCACTGCAAGATAGGCATCAGTGTTGATGGAGGTCCACATGTCTGCTGTTAAACTAACAGCATCAGTGTTGATGGAGGTCCACATGTCTGCTGTTAAACTAACAGCAGATGCAGAAGACACCACCACTTTGGCCTTGTCTTTGGCTTCCCTGTATCTCTTCTCCACCATGGCTTTCAAAGTCTGAAAAAAGTAAAGTCTTGAAATAGTGGATCTGAGGATAATAAATTGTTAATAGTTCACATAAATACCTGCCGCGTGGGAAGAACATAAGATGGTGCCAAAGCTTTCACTAGCTTTCGGAAGCCAGTTCCCTCCACAATGGAAAAGGGCTGGGAATTCTCAATCACCATATCCACCAACGCCTCAGTCAAGTCAACCGTCTCAGCTGAAAGAAAATGCACATTAGGGTTAGAAATGTATCTAATGAACAAATACATTCAAATAAAATATATTTAGTGTAATTCTAGTTCACCTTGGAGAGACCCATGAGGAAAATGCCGTTAGAGTTATTAGATTTAAGCATGTTTATTAGATTGAGCATGTTTGGCGCCCTAGGCCCAGGAGGGATGCTGTTGAGCGCGGCCCTTGCTCGCGTGCATAATCCCCCCCGGGGCCTAGGCACTGGTGGCGGCAGTGGCAGTGGGCAAGCACGCTTTGGTGAGAAAAGGAGGAGGTGGGGCGGCGGAGGCTTGCAGACTTCAGAAGGCCGGGAAGTGGGAGTCTCCGGCTTTTAACTTGCTGTCCTGGTGGTTATTGGTTGGCTGGATGTGGGCGTTGCTGGTCTGATGAGCCGAGGAAGAGCAGCCTGTGGCCTGGGCAAGCAGCAGCCGGGTCTACCACAGTGAACTTTCGCGAAAGCTCCATTTCACCTTGGAGAGACCCATGAGGAAAATGCCGTTAGAGTTATTAGATTTAAGCATGTTTATTAGATTGAGCATGTTTGGCGCCCTAGGCCCGGGAGGGATGCTGTTGAGCGCGGCGCTTGCTTGCGTGCATAATCCCCAAAAAGCGGGCCTGAGAGCATGAGTGAGAGGCTTCTCGCACGGTCGCTCAGCCAGGCTGCGTCCGCTGGGGCCCGTGTTTGTTTAGGCAGAGCGAGCTGAGAATATGAGCGTGCTCATATTCAGCCAGGCGCTGAAGCAGGGGAATCTTTGAGCGAGCTAAGAACATGCGCGCACGCGCATGTTCAGCCAGACGCTGAAGCAGGGGAATCTTTGAGCGAGCTGAGAATATGAGATGCACGCTCATATTCAGCCAGACGCTGAAGCAGAGGAATCTTTGAGCAAGCTGAGAATATGAGATGCACGCTCATATTCAGCCAGACGCTGAAGCAGAGGAATCTTTGAGCGTTTGAGGAAAGTGCGTGCCGCCACCAGAATCTTATCGCTTACTTGCTTTGCTGGGAGCTTACGAGGAAGCCGGTAGACGTTGTGCTGCCATGATAGCGGTCGCATCTGGCCTGATGTAGGTGGAGAAAGCCGAAGAGGACCAGCGCCCCAGCTGTTGCAGAGAAGAGTGGGGGAGCCCCAGCGAGGTCGCGCGCGTGGCAGCGCCTATCCTGAAGGAGTGGGCTGTATAGAGCTGGGGAGACAAATTGCAGAGGAGCAGTAGGGATCTTAGCTGAGCTCTGAACCAGGTTGCTGTTATGGGAAGGTTGTCTGGAGCGGGAATTAGAGGTCCGTTAAAATCTTTTTTGCGGCGGAGGCGAGTGTAACGCATCATGGACCTGTAGGGGCAGAGAGATGTGTCCGAGCGAGCTATTATTGTGTTGCAGGCGCCTTTGATCTTTGAATGTTTGAGATGAAGGTTGAATGGTCAGGGGACATTATGTTGGGTGAAGAAGAGCGACCTTTGTTTAATGCTTCCACTACGTCGAGATTATCACGCATGACAGAGATCCTCTTTCTCTGCCACGTGTGATTCCACAGCGCGCAGGCCACGACCACTGGGAATGTCTCTTGTAGGGCAGAGGAAATGCTCCGGGGAAAAGTAGCGGCCACGGCCCGGCGAACCACTGGTCCCGGGAGAACCCCCCCAAAACCCACGGAAGGGGCAGCGTCCGTGTAGAAGCGGAGACCTGTAGGGGCAGAGAGACATACCGGAGAGGGCCATTGATGTTGCAGGCGCCCTTACGCTTAGAATCTTGGGTTGGAGATTAGATAATCAGGACAGTAGGATAGGTCGGGAAAAGCCGTGTCTCGGACCGCATTGAAGGTTGAGTGAGCAGTAGTGAAACGCTTATGCAGAGAAGCCATAGAAGGCAAGCAGGAAGATGCTGCGAGGAGGGCAGACATGTACTTGGAAGATGAACCGGAGTTCAGTGCCGCTCAGAGCCGCTGCAGGATGGGCAGCATGATGGGGAGCCTGCGATCAGAAGAGTGAAGAATACAGGTATGGATGCCTTTGATTAGGAGTTTGATTGACAGCTCAGCGCAGCTACTCGGCCAGCTGCATCTGATAGAATCAGAAGATTAAGTAGATTAAGTAGAGAGATGAAGCATGACCGCCGAAGCGACCCTGAGAGCATAGGTGCGAGGACAGCGCAGCGCGGCATCCTCAGCCGGGCTGCATCCATTAGAAGCAGGATAAGCTTCTGAGAGAGTGGGTTGCAGCAGTAGCAGCAGCAGCTGCAGCAGCAGCGGCAGCATGAAGCAGCAGCAGTATCCTTAGACAATAACAGTTGTAGCTGTTTAGTGTTTCAGTAAAAGAGAGATGTAAAGTGAAGAGACGTCAAAGTAAATTTAGCAGCAGCAGCAGCAGTAGTTGCAGCAGTAGTTGCAGCAGTAGCAGTAGCAGCAGCAGTTGCAGCATCCTTAGATAATAACAGTAATAATCCTGTATCAAGGCCACAGCAGTAGAATATTGTCGTAGCTGTTTAGTGTTTCAGTAAAAGAGATGTAAAGTGAAGAGAGATGTCAAAGTAAATGAAGCAGCAGCAGTAGCAGTAGCAGCAGCAGCAGTAGCAGTATGAAGCAGCAGAAGCAGCAGCAGCAGCAGCAGCAGTATGAAGTAGCAGAAGCAGCACAACAATGCGATTCATACAAACAAACAGACGTGTCACGCCAGCGTGCGCCGCTTGTCTCCGTGAACCAGGTTACATACGTGTCTGAAAGAGCCGAGCCGTAGAGACAGGTGCAGCCTGGGAGCCCGCGGAGCGGCAGCGGCAGGAACGGCAGCAGCGGCACATGTAGTAGTAGGAGCAGCAGGAGCAGGCAGCAGGAACAGGCAGCAGCAGGAGCGGCAGCAGGAACAGGCAGCAGCGGGAACAGGCATCAGCAGGAACAGGCATCAGCAGGAACAGGCATCAGCGGGAACAGGCATCAGTAGGAACGGGGAGCAGGCATCAGTAGGAGACTGGCAGCAGCGGCGGTCAGAACCGTGCCCATGGTTGTTTAAGAGCCTCAGGAAATAAATTAACCTGAATCCGAAACATTCCCATGCGAATACCAGATGTCTCCTGGAGCCATCTTGCTGCTTTGGTTATGGCAGATACGCATGAACGATCACTTTTCCACACGTTCATTAGCTCCAACTCCACTTCACACCCATTGCAGATTCACATTGGGCCCTTTATCTTTCTGCTGCACTTTCAAAATGCAACAACTAAAGTTCAGTTACCTAATCATTTAAAACTAGTGACCTAGCTATTTAAATGCATGGCCCCTCCATTATCCCTCAGATAAACGAATTGAAATACATTCATTTAACAGTAGTGACCTGCGAGTAATAAGATTAATGCTGTAAAGATGGCGCCGTGGCAAGAGCTCTGGTGTGTGCCGTCTGGAGAACGCTGCGGTAGTCTTGCAATTTTTCCAACGTGGTTTTACTGCAAGTGGCAGAACATGAATCTGAATTAATGCACATTGCTCCTCTTATATCCCTCGGACGATAAAGATTATTGCCATTTATTAGCATTGTCCCTCAGTTAGCTCGAACACATGTGAAAACGGAGCCTGCAGACCAAGCACGGGGCGAAAACTGACGCCTGCAGTCCAGTGCGCAGGGAATAATCCGTCCGCAGGTCGGCAACTCACCACCACATATGCCAGAAGAAGTGGGAAAAGCAACGGGACAACGCGGCACCGCCAATCGGAGGCAGGGACACGCACGGCACCGCCAGACCGTCTGCACGCAGCAGCAGACCACGAGGAACGAGCAGCTTAGAGCCCGCGGAGGGGCCCCGCGGAGCAGCCCGGAGAACAGCCGGGTCACGCGCACGAGCAACACGTGAGCAGAAGCGACCCCTCCAAAACAACGCATGCATTGCGAACAGGTGCGTTAGCGACATGCAGCTTGCAGACTTCAGAAGACCGGGAAGTGGGAGTCTCCGGCTTTTAACTTGCTGTCCTGGTGGTTATTGGTTGGCTGGATGTGGGCGTTGCTGGTCTGATGAGCCGAGGAAGAGCAGCCTGTAGATCTGGGCAAGCAGCAGCCGGGTCTACCACAGTGAACTTTCGCGAAAGCTCCATGACCATCATTAATTATTATCATGATATAAAATGGCCTACCCGAGACAGGTTCACCTGGGTTGGAATCCACATTGCTATGCAAGGCACAATAGTGCCTTAGTATAGCTGAGGTGTTATTATTATAACCCAGTTGTTTGGAGCATAACAGACACTTCACCTGCAATTGAAAAAACTATTATTCAAACGTATTTATAACAGAGAAAAGTGAGCAAGAGAAATTATGTGTTGTCATATTTGTGTAATCTATTATTACAGAATTATTGATATGCCTTACCTTATTAGGTGAGATCTGCTCAAAGTGCTCCCAAACTGGAGAAAATCTTCTCTTTCTTGCCGGTTCCATCGCAAAAAAGAAGCTCAAATAGGATGCCAAATGAGAAGCGCAATAACCCAAAAACACACAAAGTGATGAAGGGGAATCCATTGCGTTCACTCGTCCCTTTTATTTCGAATCGCGCTCCAAACCAACGAATCATTTCCTGAATCAGTCACGTGTACGGCCGTTCGCGAGGCTTCGAACGTCATCACACACGTGACCAATACACGCCTCGACCCACACTTCAAAAGAAACGCCCCCAGATTACTCGGTCCACGCTTCGAAGACTCGGCCCGCTCAGCACATCACTACTTGTTACTTACCTGATCCTGTATTTACCCGTGTTTTTGTATTTCTCCGTTTTCTCCAGTATCCTTGGTGTGTCCAGCTCCAGTTCACCTTCATCCTCCACCTGCCATAGCCCGGTCTACCTCTCCATCCGCCTCCCAGGAACCCCCCTCTACTAGTGATGGGTAAATGAAACCTCACGTATCGTTTCGGCACATCCAACGAACTGTATTGATACTGTGCCGCAACAGTGTTGCTTGTGCTGCTCTATACTGACGCCTGGTGGATCTGATAAATCATTACATCCAACTCACTGATTCAATGAGCTTTACATACTTGTCTGTACACAATATTACGTAACTGCATTGTCTGTGTTATTTTATTTTTTATGTGAAAATTAAAGTGATAGTTGTGAATGTATTCATTAAGCAAAATGTCATTGAGTGATTTTATATATATATTTTTGTTTTCAAAACAATAAGCATGTCCAAAGTGCACTGTAAACCCTGGCAACTAAAGTATACTTGAAAAAACCTTTGACATTTTCTACACTTCAATTTCTCGAAATCATTCTTCAGGACTGTGATGTCAACATAAACCTTTGAGGTCCGACAGGGATTCGTACCCGGTTCTCTTTAAACGCGAGGTGAGAGCGCTATCCACTCATCCACCATGCCTAACTAGATTTTCCGTTTCAAACTAAATCTTGATTGTAGATAAAGATGTAAAATACAAACATTGCCTTATTTGCTGTTATTTGCAGTATCACACTGCAGAATACTTTCTTTTAGTGGCAGGTTCCATTTTGATGCTGTAAAATGGGATGTTTTTCCTTTATGAAAGGGTTATTTTCTTTTTCTGAGAGCGGTTCATACCGGTGACACTTGCAGATGCGGAACCTTTTAAACACAGTTTGCCGTGTCGGGACAAGCGACACTGCGGCTGTATCGGTCACGTGGCTTTTTCATAAAGCGACACGCGCGCCGAAACGACGTTTCGCCAAACGAACTCGGCACATGCGCCGGTGTATCAGTGTTGCTGGACCCATCACTAATAAATACTGTTTCCTGCATCTTTGGGTCTGCCAATGTGTTCGTGGCGGCACGGTGGCTGAGTGGATAGCACTCTCGCCTCTCAGCAAGAAGGTCCTGGGTTCAAATCCCGGTCGGACCAGGGCCTTTCTAAGTGGAGTTTGCATGTTCTCCCCGTGTCTGCGTAGGTTTCCTCCGGGTACTCCGGTTTCCCCTACCACTAAAAATATGTCCAATAGTTCTGGCATGCGCCTCCTGTACTGGCGACCCCGCTCCCATCTCTGTGTGGAGTGAGAGACAAATGCCCATAATTAACAATTGTAAACCGCTTTGAGACTCAGATCTGCAGTGAAAAGGCGGTATATAAATAAAAACTTACTTACTTACTTACTTCGTCTTAATAAAAAGAGGATGTTTCCTGCTCTGAGCTACAACCTGTAAACGTACCTTTGAATTTACCTGTGAGCGTACCTGTGAACGTACCTGTGAGCGTACCTGTGATTGTACCTGTAAACGTACCTGTGAGCGTACCTGTGAACGTACCTGTGAGCGTACCTGTGAGCCTTCAGAGCCTGAAGTCATTTTACTGTGGGTTTAAACACTTCTTATTGCTCTTATTAAGAAGCATTTACAGATATTTCTCTCGGTGTTGTGTGCTCTCCCTTCTGTCTGTGCGCTGCAACACCGACATTTCCCCACTGTGGACCAATAAGGTTCTCTGATCTCATCTTAGAACAAAAGCCTCCCTCTGGTCTCTCTCCATAGGGAGTGATTATACAGTTATTTATCATTCTAAAACATGAAAAGACAAAGTCAACAGTCTCATCTCCTTTAAAGTAAGAGGGTTTCTCTGTTCTAACTTTATGAAATCCACCTTTGCACAAGTGAACCCTTGATATGAAACAAAAGGTGAAGCACAGAAAGTGTAGAAGAGGAAAACTAAGAATCCATCACAGAAAAAAATCAAAGACAGATGCAAGAAAAATGTCAACTTTTAATGTGTTCACAAACAACACATTTGAATTTATAATAAACAATAACAATAAACAAAACAATAAATGAATTTTCAGAACGTCCAATAAACAACATTAAACAGTGAACACGATGCACACATATCCTCCAGTGGTCTCAGCACTTGTGGACGGACTGAAGTGAGATCCTGTAGAGTCTGACTCTGGGCTCACAGGATGCAGCCTCAGCTCTGTCTCCTTCACTTTGTTCCAGAGGCTTCAGAGCTGCTTCTCTGCAGGTTTTAATGTGTCGAAGAAGAGATGACCTTTGTGTAAAAGACTTTCCACACTTTTCACAGACAAATGGCCTTTCTCCAGTGTGGATCCTCTGATGATCTTTGAGAGTACCACTTTGAGAAAAACTCTGACCACAATCGTCACAGCTGAAGGGTTTCTCTCCTGTGTGGATCCTCTGATGTTTTTTGAGATTACCACTGTGAGAAAAACTCTGACCACAATCGTCACAGCTGAAGGGTTTCTCTCCAGTGTGGATCCTCTGATGAACTTTGAGAGTACCACTGTGAGAAAAACTCTGACCACAATCGTCACAGCTGAAGGGTTTCTCTCTTGTGTGGATTCTCTCATGAATTTTGTAGCTGGAAGAGTGAGTAAACGTCTTCCCACAGTCTCCACAGACGAATGGTTTATCTCCAGTGTGGATTCTGTAGTGATCAGTGAGGTTAGATAAACGTGTAAAAGTCTTTTCACACTGGTCACATTAGTGAGGTTTCTCTCCTGTGTGGACATGCTGATGTAGGGTGAGCTGCTGTTTGATCCTAAATGTTTTTTCACACTGGTCACACTCAAATGGTTTCTCTCCTGTGTGGATCCTTTGATGAGCTTTGAGAGTACCCTCATGTCTAAAACTCTGATCACAATCGTCACAGCTGAAGGGTTTTTTCTCCAGTGTGGATTCTGCTGTGGACCATGAGATCTCTTTTTCTAGTAAAACATGTTCCACACAGATCACACTTGTATGGTTTTCCTCCAGAGTGAGTTCTGTGGTGGGTCTTTAGATCAGAAGCAGAGCTGCAGGTCTTTCCACACTGATCACAGGAAAACACCATTCTGTAGATGGACTTTGTAGATCTGCAACAAACACAACAGAGACACGTCAAATAATTATAATTGTGTGAGAAATGACATTGATTTAAAAGGTTATAACTTAAAAACTAAAATTAACTATCATGGATTAGATAAAATGGACAGAAGTGAGTGGATAAAACAAAAGGAAAGTTAAACGACCAAATCAGTCTCAGATTGGACCATTCTACTGTGACGCCAGAAAAGGAAATGTCCCGAGTCTGAAAAAGTGGAAATCCCACAAGATAAACCTGGTTAACACAACATCAGTAAATCACTTGATATAAAAAGGAATTGTTGGAAAAAAAAGTGAATTAATTAAATGGCCCTTGAATAATGTGTAATGGACGTGATGGTTTCCGTCCTCTTTTCTCTAAAAATTAAACTTGAGAAAAAAAAAAATCTGGTTGGATTTCACATTTCATTGTTTTTTTATAGCGCTGCAACAAACAATTATTTTAATAATCGATTAATCTGTCGATTATTTTAATAATTGATTAATCTGTCGATTATTTCTTCGATTAATTGGATTAAAAAAAAAATGTTTCCATCCCTTTGTTTACAAACATGGCCATGGACCTAAACAAAAAAAACATGCAAATGTAAGCTATGCAAATATTGGCTTTTTGAAAAGTAAAGTGCACAAAAAAAGTATTTTTAGGGATGCACAGATTTTTACATTAAAAATAATATATAATATAATATAATTTATATATATATATATATATATATATATATATATATATGAATTTTCAGACAATTTGCAGAATTCTCGCTGAAATGGACCTCTGACTTTTTGTTCAAAAGTACATTATGACTAGTACATGGCAAATTTTCAACGATTTGTAAACAGGCGGGCGCGAGGGCGGCCATGTGCGCCGAGAGGTCCCTTTTATGGGTCCTTTGGAGACTTTACGGAGCTGTCAAATAACTTTAGTGGTTGAAGAAGATGACATAGTCTGGGATTGCGTCTTTCATTCAGACAGAAGACATGTTTTATTGTCGATGGTAGAGACAGCACGAACAACACGAACAACAGAATGCAAGTGTATTATACAGAGCGGAGGCATGGAGACCTCCAATCAGCAGCTGCCACAGTGCCATGTAGCTTGGCCTTCAGATAGACAAAACAAGGGAAAAGTACTGGCTTCTGCACATTGATAGAATGATGAGTTTAACTTTAACAAAAGTTGCTTAAAAGTGTTATGAAATCTCACACGGTGTCTACTGTCTAAATCATGGATCTAAATCCGAAAGTGATTCAGATAGGAGGAAAGAGACTAAGCATTGCTACACCTAGCGAGATGAGAGCGCATAGTGAGAGTGTGTGTGTGTGTGTGTGTGTGTGTGCAGAGGAGCAGACGTGTGTGTGTGTGTGTGAGCAGAGGAGCAGACGTGTGTGTGTGTGTGTGTGAGCAGACGTGTGTGTGTGTGTGTGTGTGTGAGCAGAGGAGCAGACGTGTGTGTGTGTGTGTGTGTGAGCAGAGGAGCAGACGTGTGTGTGTGTGTGAGCAGACGTGTGTGTGTGTGTGTGAGCAAAGGAGCAGACGTGTGTGTGTGTGAGCAGACGTGTGTGTGTGTGTGAGCAGACGTGTGTGTGTGAGCAGAGGAGCAGACGTGTGTGTGTGTGTGTGTGTGAGCAGACGTGTGTGTGTGTGTGAGCAGACGTGTGTGTGTGAGCAGAGGAGCAGACGTGTGTGTGTGTGTGTGTGTGAGCAGACGTGTGTGTGTGAGCAGAGGAGCAGACGTGTGTGTGTGAGCAGAGGAGCAGACGTGTGTGTGTGTGTGAGCAGACGTGTGTGTGTGAGCAGAGGAGCAGACGTGTGTGTGTGTGTGTGAGCAGACGTGTGTGTGTGAGCAGAGGAGCAGACGTGTGTGTGTGTGAGCAATCACCACATAAAATAATCTGAGAGTTTGCATATTTTTGTAACAACTCGTTAAGTTTGAATGATATTTGGGAGAAGAGTGAGTTGTTATGTGAATGTGTATTATGTCCATTTATTATACGGCTCCTCACAGCAGCAGTAGAATGCTCCATTGATTTGAATGTAATTTCAAAACGTTCTACCGGTCATTATTTTCTATAACGGACCTCTCAAAACAATAATGACCGCTGCCCTTTGGCAACGCACTCTCTGCTTGTCTTTCAAATGCGTGGATAACTCCGCAAGTAGTTCCGGCCACTCCGGAGCTAGCCACGCTCAATCAACACACTTAAATGTTAATCGGAGAATACTTATACATATACATTCTTCACACACGTGCACGGAAATTTTCAGAATTTTCTGGTCTCGTCTTCATGACAAAAATACTATTTCTCTGCGTCAAAAAGCGATCGTGAAAAACCCGGAAGTAGTTCTGGCCGCTCAATAAACGCAAATGCCAATCAATCAACGCAATGAAATGTTAATCGGAGAGTAATTTATACATATCCAGTCTTAATACAAGTGCACGGAAGTTTTCAGAATTTTCCGTTTACGTTTTCATGACAAAAACACTGATGTAATGCGAGAAAAGGCGATCCCGAAAAACCCGGAAGTAGATACCGGCACATTTTAAGATACCGGCACATTTTAGGAACATTTGCAGAGGATCGAATTATGGATTTAGGTTAGGTTTATGTATGGGTCACTCACCGCTGATGTTCAGAATTCTTTGTTCAGTTTTCATGCAGTTCCAGAGAGTTCTAGTTTGGAAGTTACCAGCCTAACTGTTGCCCGCGGTTGCCGAGCAACGGGAAAACTTTTTGGGACTACTTTATTTGTTGTCATTAAATAAACTTTTGGCATTCATAAAAGTGATCTGAAGTTTATTGTGTGTGTTAAGTTGGTACAAAGCAGTATAATAAGCGGGATAATGTATAGCCTACAGGTCATTATCGGAAAATAAGTACCGACAGGGCGAAGCGGTCCGCTTCGCCCTGTCGGTACTTATTTTCCGATAATGACCTGTAGGCTATACATTATCCCTTACATATGTTACAAATAGTAAAAACTAAGTTATCTTGTTTGATCGTAAAAACAATCCATCTACCTGTATCTGCTGTAAATACTTCAATTACATCCCCTTTAAACTTATGAATCAAAATGGCAACTCCCGCTGAACGGTTTGAGCCATGGCTGAAGTAAATATTGTTACCCCACTGACTCTTCCAGAATTTCACATCAGCATCATTTGAATGAGTTTCTTGAAGCAATATGAACTCAGCATCACTTCTTTTAAGAAATAAAAACAGTGCTTTCCTTTTAGTTGAATCACGAATACCCCTGACATTCAATGAAGTTACATTTAAAGATGATAATTGAACCATAAGAACACACACAAAAAAGAGCTCTCTTTCGAACAGTAGCTAAAACTTTAGACTTGCTTTAGATCAAAGAACGAGAAAGCAGCTAGACAACCATGAAATAAATGTCTAATTTTGTGACCAAGAATTAACTTTCAATACAATGCAAACAAAAATTATGCCAAGATAATTACTTGCATGTTAATAGGCAGAGTACTAAAATATTAAATAATTTTGAGGCAAAAAGAATGCACTTATAATATTATTTCAGTATTGCCAAAGCATAAAGGTGCTGGAGAGTAGAATGAGGCTAAATGTAGTGCACCAAATGCATTACTTCACATCCCAGTGGTTCATCTTCTTTCCATCGATTAGCGCGAAGGGACCGATGAGGGTGGCTCTCTTCCCTTCTTTCCTGGCTTTGTCCACCAGGGGCCAGAGTTTCTCTCTTGCAAGTCTGTCCTCGGGAGACAGCGCTTGAGTGAGACGAAGCTTGTTGTCGCGGAGAAATTTGCAGCCTTTGGCACACTTCCACACAGCATCAAGGATACGGCGAAGAGCAAACAGGATGATGACTGGTCTGTTGGATCCATCCGTTCTCTTTGGGCCAAGACGATGAGCGATATCCACACCATCCTCCAGGTAAACCTGCAAACCGGGAGCAACTTTCCCTAGGACGATGATGACTTCTTTCCTCTCATCTTCATTCACATTTTCCTTGAGGCCATGTAGTTTTAGCGACCATCTCCAACTGTACCGCTTGCACTCTTCCACCGCTGTTTTAAAGCCGGTTCTCCTCCTTCAGCTTCACAATTTCAGACTGAACATCTTTTATATTCTTCCCGTGACGGTCAACATCCACCACAACCCGCGCCACCGTAGCTGTCAGATTTGCCATTTGTTTGGATGTATTTTCCGTTGTTGCTTCAATAGCTGAAACTTTCTGAAAAGTGTCATCTTTCTTTCTGGACAGCTCCTTCAGTGACGCTAGCACATCACAAAGGCTAACTGCCTCGTTCTTGGCGCCGTCCCCGTTACTATCAATTTTTTTTCCATTTGTGGATAGACTTTCAGCTGCGTTCAGGGCTGGACTGGCCATCGGGCGTACCGGGCAATGCCCGAAGGGCCGATGCCCATATTTGGGCCGGTCTGTCTGCCTCATACAAAAAACATGTTTGTGAAAAGTGTAAATCCGTTGAGAAATGTTCGAGGGGAGCGCGTGTGTCCGCGGGGCACCTGCTGTATGTACTCGAACGGGATTCCACCACCTCAGCGGCCGCAGTGTTCCCGCATCCAGCGGCTCTGAGCTGGACGCAGGAACCGCTCACCGGGAGCCGCTCACAACACAACACGGTGAGCGCGTAGCCGCAACGTGACCATGTACCCAAGACCATAAACGCGCCCAGGACCATGCATGTCTTTTCGTAATTTGTGCACCCAATAAATACACCGCTGCAGAAAACAGTCCGCGTCTCCCCTCTCCTCTAAATTAAAGCTCGGGTACCTAAATTTTCCATTGCATTAAAAATTCATGTTTGAGCCCAAAAGTAAAATGTTGTGAACAGATTAAACAGATTTAGAGCCAGCTAATGGCTGACCATATGCATTTCAGAAATGTTTACCAATTCTCATCCCTGTAACAAACAATAGTGTTGTCTGTGTCCACCTCCCTCACTCTGAGACATGTTTATTACTCTGTTTAATGTAGACTATTGCTCTTTATTTTATTGTTGAAACTGCACACATCCTGATCCTCTATTTGCTTCCACATACTGTATAAACCAGGGGTCAGCAACCTTTAGTGCCCCTAAAGTGGCTCCTGGAGCCTTTTCAAAAATGTCTGAAAATGAAGTGTGAGGGCTATATTTTATTTCTAGTTTGAATGTGGTTTCTGTAGGAGGAAAAACATTCTTAACGTTTTTCAATGCTGCAAAAACTTGTATAAGTAATATTCAATTTTAACTGTGTGTGCGCATGGATCCCAAAGATAAAGAGAGAGAGTCGATAAGACTGGACTAAGAATGAGAATGAACATTTGCTTTCAGTCAATGAGGAAGGACTGCTTCATGTTTGCGATGTAATGAAAGGTTTTGTTGCAACAGGAGGAACAATGAAGCGTTAAACACTGTTCACTGAAAGATTCATTCATCATAAAGTCAGAGCACCTATTTTCAGACTTCAAAACCTTTGCAAAGACGGTGAAAGAAAAGGTCATTAAGGACATTCAGCTCCAGCAAACTTCAGCCTGTGACGTGATCGATATGAACAGACAGTGATGCAGGTGAACTCGGAGCCAAAAAGCAGATTTATTTCTGTATTTACAATTGCATGAAGGTTAAACTTAAAGCAGAGTTGTCAAGTGGTGCGTCATTCTCTCCAGGACATGCTGCAATGAAAATACACATTTGATAATCATGAATGGTTTTTATGTGTTTGTAGCCTTTACTTTGTCATTTAGATATTAGGCTAAATAGCTAATATAGCTAATATAGCTAGTGTAGTTAAGGTAGCTAATGTAGCTAATGTAGCTTCAGCTCCTGTTACCTTCATATGAGCCTTATACAACGCTGTTTGTTGTTTTTTATTTTGCGGCTCCAGACAGATGTTGTTTTTAGTTTTTTTGTCAAATAGGGCTCCTTGAACCTTTTGAGTTGCCTGGGCCGCTAAAAAGGAAAAAATGCCCGGGCCGTTTTTTTGTCCCAGTCCAGCCCTGGCTGCGTTCAGGGCTGGACTGTTCTCGTTGACATTTACAGCACCCTGAACCTTGTTCTCACTGGTTTCCATTTCTTGTGTGGATATCTCCCCCGTTGGCTTCTGTACTTCACAGTTTCTTTCCATTTTGCCGTCGGGAAATATAAAAGCTTCTTGACTTTTTCCCGCGCCTCAATTAAAATGCCGTTTTTCCTCACCTTAAGCGAAACTTCAGACCAAAAAGTGTTCCAACAGGGTTTCGTCACTCAAGCTTTCAATAGTATTAGGTCACAGTCCCATTTGGTTGTCTTTTTTGCGATTTCTCAATTTATAGACAGGGGAGCAAACGCTGTCATCATGTCCGAGAAAGCGGTCCAATTATCTTGCATACTATTTTAGACTGACACATTGAATATATTCCGTCACAATAAAGCTTTGAACATACTTTAAAGATGTTGTGACACAATTCATATACAAAAAAGATTGTAGAAGAGGAGAAACATGTACTCACCGTAGTGCTCAAAATCAGACTGTTTAGCTGTGCCTGTGCCTGTGCCTGTGTGCCTGTGCCTGTGCCTGTGCCTGTGCCTGTGCCTGTGCCTGTGCCTGTGCCTGTGCCTGTGCCTGTGCCTGTGCCTGTGCCTGTGCCTGTGCCTGTGCCTGTGCCTGTGCCTGTGCCTGTGCCAGCCTGAGGAGCCTCATGCTGCTTTCATGAAAAGTCCACATTTACAACGAACGATACAAAACTCCAAATCATAATTGGTTTATATTAAATTCTAAAGACCAAAAATATAAGATTAATCATTTTTGAAATAACGACAAAAGTTTTTTTTTTTTTTTCGAATGTTTGTATTCACGCGTGAAAGGCGACAAAACGGAATGGGACCTACTGTATAACCAAATAGGGCGACAGTGGCTCAGTTTGTAGAGCATTGGCCTTTGAGCCTGAAGGTCGTGGGTACGAGCCCACCACAAGACCTACTTTACGACTCCCACTGATGACTGCTGTCGTTGTGTCCTTGGGCAAGACACTTAACCCCACTTTGCCTGAAGCCCCAACTGGAAGATCCTTGTGGACTCAGCACCTGCAGGAGGATCAGTGAGGGGCTGGTGCTCTGTGGACTGGGTGCAGCTCTGACTGCCACCCCCCCGACTCAGACATGGATTAAGGGGAAGAAAATGAATGGATGGATGGAACCAAACTGGTTATAGTATACTTGAAACTAGAGAATTGAAACTATATCACTGAAATGGTATAGTTGGCTTAAGATAAGATAGACGTTATTGATCTCACATTTATTGATCTCACACAGGAGAAATTTACAATATAATTATTACAGAATAAACACTAAGGCTATTAATGCCAACATTTCACATTTATTGAAGTTTTATTGTTGAACCAATATCACACAAACCACTGAATACAATTACATTGAATTACAAGCAAAGAAATCCTTCATATCGAAAGTAAAGAAAAGTATTTGTACTTTTATTATGAAGGAGTTCAGTGCGGAAAAGTAATAGTCGTGTCCTTTTATTGTGAAGGAGTAGGTTCGGAGATATAAACAGTAGTAGTTGTGCTTTTATTTTGAAGGAGCATCTATCGGCGGATCTGTAGCAATCGTGATTTTATTTTGAAGGAGCATCTATCGGCGGATCTGTAGCAATCGTGATTTTATTTTGAAGGAGCATCTACGGCGGATCTGTAGCAATCGTGATTTTATTTTGAAGGAGCATCTATCGGCGGATCTGTAGCAATCGTGATTTTATTTTGAAGGAGCATCTACGGCAGATCTGTAGCAATCGTGATTTTATTTTGAAGGAGCATCTATCGGCGGATCTGTAGCAATCGTGATTTTATTTTGAAGGAGCATCTATCGGCGGATCTGTGGCATTCGTGCTTTTGTTGTGAAAGGGCGCGGGCGGAAGAGGAGCCGACGCAGAGGCTGATGTCAACACCGGAGACCTTCTGCGACAACAGCCGTGACCAGATTCAGCTCCGGGGCGTTCTAGAGCCTCACGATTACGGTAAACAAAACCCACACACACACAGAAACCTTTTACCAACTGACTTTTATTATTTCCTGATCCAATGTGAAAGCGACACGTATCCTCCGCGCTGTCCCACAGGCCACCTAATAAAAGGAATGCATGGACTAAGATACTGTATAATGGAGCCAAAACACGACAATTACGCTCAGTCTGATGCATGTTCTGGGATGTCTTCTTGCGGATATTTGAGGTTCATGTTTGCATGGGTTTCCCTCCTCAGCCTGGAACGAGCTGCTGCTAATTCTCTGTATCATTTCTGTCATAATCGCTGCTGTCTGTGGTTCATGGTGTTGTCTGTGGTTCATGGTGCTGACTGTGGTTCATGGTGCTGACTGTGGTTCATGGTGTTGTCTGTGGTTCATGGTGTTGTCTGTGGTTCATGGTGTTGTCTGTGGTTCATGGTGTTGTCTGTGGTTCATGGTGCTGACTGTGGTTCATGGTGTTGTCTGTGGTTCATGGTGCTGACTGTGGTTCATGGTGCTGACTGTGGTTCATGGTGCTGACTGTGGTTCATGGTGTTGTCTGTGGTTCATGGTGTTGTCTGTGGTTCATGGTGCTGACTGTGGTTCATGGTGCTGACTGTGGTTCATGGTGTTGTCTGTGGTTCATGGTGTTGTCTGTGGTTCATGGTGCTGACTGTGGTTCATGGTGTTGTCTGTGGTTCATGGTGCTGACTGTGGTTCATGGTGTTGTCTGTGGTTCATGGTGCTGACTGTGATTCATGGTGTTGTCTGTGGTTCATGGTGTTGTCTGTGGTTCATGGTGTTGTCTGTGGTTCATGGTGTTGTCTGTGGTTCATGGTGTTGTCTGTGGTTCATGGTGCTGACTGTGGTTCATGGTGCTGACTGTGGTTCATGGTGTTGTCTGTGGTTCATGGTGCTGACTGTGGTTCATGGTGCTGACTGTGGTTCATGGTGTTGTCTGTGGTTCATGGTGTTGTCTGTGGTTCATGGTGTTGTCTGTGGTTCATGGTGTTGTCTGTGATTCATGGTGTTGTCTGTGGTTCATGGTGTTGTCTGTGGTTCATGGTGCTGACTGTGGTTCATGGTGCTGACTGTGGGTCATGGTGCTGACTGTGGTTCATGGTGTTGTCTGTGGTTCATGGTGCTGACTGTGGTTCATGGTGCTGACTGTGGTTCATGGTGTTGTCTGTGGTTCATGGTGTTGTCTGTGGTTCATGGTGTTGTCTGTGGTTCATGGTGTTGTCTGTGATTCATGGTGTTGTCTGTGGTTCATGGTGTTGTCTGTGGTTCATGGTGCTGACTGTGGTTCATGGTGCTGACTGTGGGTCATGGTGCTGACTGTGGTTCATGGTGTTGTCTGTGGTTCATGGTGTTGTCTGTGGTTCATGGTGTTGTCTGTGGTTCATGGTGTTGTCTGTGGTTCATGGTGCTGACTGTGGTTCATGGTGCTGACTGTGGTTCATGGTGTTGTCTGTGGTTCATGGTGCTGACTGTGGTTCATGGTGCTGACTGTGGTTCATGGTGTTGTCTGTGGTTCATGGTGTTGTCTGTGGTTCATGGTGTTGTCTGTGGTTCATGGTGTTGTCTGTGGTTCATGGTGTTGTCTGTGATTCATGGTGTTGTCTGTGGTTCATGGTGTTGTCTGTGGTTCATGGTGCTGACTGTGGTTCATGGTGCTGACTGTGGGTCATGGTGCTGACTGTGGTTCATGGTGTTGTCTGTGGTTCATGGTGCTGACTGTGGTTCATGGTGCTGACTGTGGTTCATGGTGTTGTCTGTGGTTCATGGTGTTGTCTGTGGTTCATGGTGTTGTCTGTGGTTCATGGTGTTGTCTGTGATTCATGGTGTTGTCTGTGGTTCATGGTGTTGTCTGTGGTTCATGGTGCTGACTGTGGTTCATGGTGCTGACTGTGGGTCATGGTGCTGACTGTGGTTCATGGTGTTGTCTGTGGTTCATGGTGTTGTCTGTGGGTCATGGTGCTGACTGTGGTTCATGGTGTTGTCTGTGGTTCATGGTGCTGACTGTGGTTCATGGTGCTGACTGTGGTTCATGGTGTTGTCTGTGGTTCATGGTGTTGTCTGTGGTTCATGGTGTTGTCTGTGGTTCATGGTGTTGTCTGTGGTTCATGGTGTTGTCTGTGGTTCATGGTGCTGACTGTGGTTCATGGTGCTGACTGTGATTCATGGTGCTGACTGTGATTCATGGTGTTGTCTGTGGTTCATGGTGTTGTCTGTGGTTCATGGTGTTGTCTGTGGTTCATGGTGCTGACTGTGGTTCATGGTGCTGACTGTGATTCATGGTGCTGACTGTGATTCATGGTGCTGACTGTGATTCATGGTGTTGTCTGTGATTCATGGTGTTGTCTGTGGTTCATGGTGTTGTCTGTGGTTCATGGTGTTGTCTGTGGTTCATGGTGTTGTCTGTGGTTCATGGTGTTGTCTGTGGTTCATGGTGTTGTCTGTGGTTCATGGTGTTGTCTGTGGTTCATGGTGTTGTCTGTGGTTCATGGTGTTGTCTGTGGTTCATGGTGTTGTCTGTGGTTCATGGTGTTGTCTGTGGTTCATGGTGTTGTCTGTGGTTCATGGTGTTGTCTGTGGTTCATGGTGTTGTCTGTGGTTCATGGTGTTGTCTGTGGTTCATGGTGTTGTCTGTGGTTCATGGTGTTGTCTGTGGTTCATGGTGTTGTCTGTGGTTCATGGTGTTGTCTGTGTTTGATTATGAGACATTTTAGTGTTTATGGAGCTGGTCACTTGTTGCTTTATCACAGGAGCATCTGCAGAAGCGTGACAGGTCTGCGCTAGTCTGCACCACGGACTTTACCTAGAAATATACAGTCTCTGCTAATATACAGTCAATGCTAATATACAGTCAATGCTAATATACAGTCTCTGCTAATATACAGTTTATGCTAATATACAGTTTATGCTAATATACAGTCAATGCTAATATACAGTTTATGCTAATATACAGTCAATGCTAATATACAGTCAATGCTAATATACAGTCTATGCTAATATACAGTTTATGCTAATATACAGTTTATGCTAAATACATTTTATGCTAATACAGAGTCTATGCTTTACATCTGTATGGTATATAGTGTTATTCATGTTTTAAAGGTGTCACAGTATTCAACAATCGGTTCTTTCAGTGTGTTGGGATCGCTTTTCTACAATAGGACTTCAATAATGACCTCATCATATGCTCATTGGATCAGAGAGGGAATAGAACCACCAACCTTGTGCTGTTGTCAAGGCTATTTATCTTTTCTCTTAAAGGCACACACGTTAATGCCACAGAACATCAGCAAAGTAGTATAGATGTAGAATGGCATGTTTTTATATGTTTAAAATTGTTCGCTTGATCAGGATTTACACTTTGCCGTTCTCAAGGAATTTGGAAATATGGTGATCTAGACACACACACACACACACACACACACACACACACACACACATACACATACACATACACATACACATACACATACACATACACATACACATACACATATACATATACATATACATATACATATACATATACATATACATATACACACACACATACCGGTCCAGGCTCACACACTTGGCTCCGGGTTTTTGAAGCGATATTTATTTAAAGCTACGCGCTGTCACATAGAATAACGTCACGGGGGGCACCACAGCTGTATGAGTGTGTGTTGTGTGACCCTAAGGCGGACGTGACATTAAAGGGGAAGTGCGATGGAGGAGAGAAAGCATTTTCTGGGAAGAGGAAGATAGAATGGTTATTAAGAGGAAGTAATGTGTTGCTGCTTCAATTACACATGCACAGAATTTAGATCTTAGACGCTAGAGTTATTTTTGCATATTTGTAAAACTGTCCAATGAGGCACATCCTTTGTCGAGTGCTTTTTCCATACATGTTTAATCTGCTGGAATGCATTGCAAAAGGAGTCCAGAGCTGTTAGACCGGAACTAGACGTGCTGTCTTTGAGGCCTGAAAGTAATCTTCTCTTGTGTATGAATTGAATTGTAGTTTTGCTTTGATAAGTAAACTCTAGCCCAGAGCTGTGTCTTAGACAAACAAACTGTCCTTGCCTTGCCATAATTAAACTGCTTTTATTATCATGCCGAACTGAACAAAGTACCCTGTAAAACTAAAGCTAATCTCTTTCTCATTTTAAATATCTGCATTTTCTTGACTGGAAGTTCATACGATACAGTGGGGCAGAAAAGTCAGCCTCCCACTTGTAAAGAGGAGAGATGCCTGAAATATTCTCTCATAGCTATGCCTCAGTTATGAAGACAAAATGATGAAGTGAATGAGTCGCCTACAGACTTCTGGATCTCTGGCTCCCGCAGACGTGTAACTTCTTCCTCCTCTTGTTTCCTGTGTTATTGTCGCCTTTTATTGCCTATCTGTACAAAACCTCAAACAGTCAACACTCTGAATAAACTCCACTGTGGCCAAGACCAAAGAGACACCAGAAACAAAGTTGTAGACCTGCACCAGGCTGGGAAGGCTGTCTCTGCAATAGGCTTCTGGGGTTATCTGGGTTTTTGTTCTGCTCATATTGAGGTATATTTTTGATAATGTAGCTGACTAAATAGTTGTTTGTCCCAAATGTAAATCTTTATATTCTCATTATTATGTTCAAGATAGAGATTTTATACTTGTTATTGAAGCTAAATTTAGAGATTTTGTTTTATTTTAATACAGCTAATGTTCATTTATCTTGTGCTGTGTGCTCCTCTTTCCTACTGTTCTATGACTTGTAATGCAACACTGAACTTTCCCCGCTGTGGGACGAATATAGATCTCTTCATCTTAATCTTGTAAAATAGTGTAATCATTAGTATAGTTTAGTTGTGATAAATGTGTTTGCTCAGAAAACCCTTGATACATCCTGCGTCTGCGGCGGTGGTTTTGCTGCTTCTTTGAAAAGCCCAAATTGGAGCCCAGTTGCTAGGAGACGTGTGTGGGCTCCTGGCGCTCTCTGCAGAGGTTAGCGTGCGCTGGTCTGCTGGTGCGGTCAGCTGGTGCGGTCAGCTGGTGCGGTCTGCTGGTGCGGTCAGCTGGTGCGGTCTGCTGGTGCGGTCAGCTGGTGCGGTCAGCTGGTGCGGTCTGCTGGTGCGGTGCGGTCTGCTGGTGCGGTCAGCTGGTGCGGTCAGCTGGTGCGTTCTGCTGGTGCGGTCAGCTGGTGCGGTCTGCTGGTGCGGTCTGCTGGTGCGGTCTGCTGGTGCGCTCTGCTGGTGCGGTCAGCTGGTGCGCTCTGCTGGTGCGCTCTGCTGGTGCGGTCAGCTGGTGCGCTCTGCTGGTGCGGTCTGCTGGTGCGGTCTGCTGGTGCGGTCAGCTGGTGCGGTCAGCTGGTGCGGTCTGCTGGTGCGGTCAGCTGGTGCGGTCAGCTGGTGGTCGTAAAATCCAGTCTCACTGCTTCTTTGCCCTGGTTGTACGTTTCAAGTTTTATTTGTGTAGCACAATGTCATACACTAAGCAATTCAGTCGAAACTTTAATAGTTTCATAAAATGTATTATTATTATCTGTTCTCCATCTGCTTACGTGGTACACACACACACACGCACGTTAATTATTCAGGTCTTCACGCTGAGAGGGGAGCGCGCAGAACTGGAGGGATGCGCTGTGTTGTGGGCGTCGCCCGGGGTACGGCACTACTGCCCGGTCAGACCAGGTCCAACCGGATTCAGACCTGGTCCCAGACCTGTCTTGGTCTCCATAATGTCTTCACCGACCCCACCCCCACACTCCGTAAAGCGGTGGCCGCTCCAGGGCACGGACTACGCGGCGCCCACGGACCAAGTGCGCGCTCCTGGACTCTCTTCAGCATCCTGGACCCCTTTGACCAACAAGACCCACAACCTGCAGGTCAGGACCAGGACCCGTCCGCCGTGCACGTGACAGCTGTGCACGTGTGTTGTGTCTGCCCTCTCTGTCTCTCTCCCTTCTGTGGGACTAATAATTTTCATATTCTTTCATCATTACTCCACGTTTGAATCATTTCCGTCCAGACTTTTTCTTCTCGCTTCATTCCGGTGCCAGGTCCCCAGAGTTTTAATAGATTCATGTAAACGCCAAAAAGCCACAGGAATCTGTGAGATCTGTGGGGGGGGGGGGGGGATGGTGTGGTGGGGGGGGAGGGGGGGGGGGGGGGGGGGGGGGGGGTGGGGGGGTGGATCCCCAAATACTGAGTCATTTCAATTTGGACTTTACTTCCTATTCTATATTACTTATGTTTTGTATTACTTATACTTACATATTACTTATATGTTAATTCCGTGTTTAATAGTACTAGCCTTCCATCCATTTTCTAACCTTTTAAATCCATTTCTGGTCAGGGGGGTGGCCAGTCAGAGATGCCACCCAGTCTCATAGCACCAGCCATATAAGTACTAATGAATACTTAAATCCATAGCTCGTTTGTGTTATAAGAGCAGATTTTTTACTGTAGATTGTGTTTGTATCTTCACCGGTCCGTTGATGGGAAGAGCGAACCCCTGTCTCTAGTGTGACTCCGGGGGGTGTCTTTGCTTCTGTGATCTTAGGGACACGCAATCTATATGAAAATGAATTGAGTCAAAATAATAGAAAACAGGCGAGACACGACAAAAGCAGAGGAAACCAGCACAGCAGCAGGTTAGACTATGCTTCTAAGTCCATTGACTCTGTTCACTGTGGTTAGCCATGCGTCTAAGTCCATTGACTCTTTCACTGTGGGTTTAGCCATGCTTCTAAGTCCATTGACTCTTCACTGTGGTTAGCCAGGCTTCGAAGTTCATGACTCTTTCACTGTGGTTAGCCATGCTTCTAAGGTTCATTGACGTCTTTCACTGTGGTTAGCCATGCTTCTAAGTTCATTGATTTCTTTACACTGTGGTTAACCATGCTTCTAAGGTTCATTGACTCTTTCACTGTGGTTAGCCATGCTTCTAAGTTCACTTGATTTCTTTCACTGTGGTGTAGCCATGCTTCTAAGTTCATTGACTCTTTTCACTGTGGTTAACCATGCTTCTACGTTCATATCTTCACTTTCACCTGGGGTTACCCATGCTTCTAAGTTCATTGACTCTTTCACTGGGGTTAGCCATGCTTCTAAGTCCATTGACTCTTTCACTGTGGTAGCCATGCTTCTAAGTTCATTGATTCTTTCACTGGTGGTTAGCCATGCTTCTAAAGTTCATTGACTCTTTCACTGTGGTTACCCATGCTTCTAGTTCATTGATTCTTTCCACTGTGGGTACCCATGCTTCTAAGTCCATGTGACTCTTTCGCAGTGGTAGCCATGCTTCTAAGTTCCTTGATACTTTCACTGTGGTTAGCCATGCTTCTAAGTTCATTGACTCTTTCACTGTGGTTAACCATGCTTCTAAGTTCCATGGATTCTTTCACTGTGGTTAACCATGCTTCTCTCAGTTCATTGACTCTTTACACTGTGGTTAGCCATGCTTCTAAGTTCAGATAACAGCTTTGTCCCCTAGTACTGAAACACTAATATTAAATCAATGCAATTTTATGTGATTTATTGTGTGTGTTCGCGTGCAGCTGTTTGAGAAGCGAGTGGGAGCTCCTGCTGCACTGGTTCGACCTGTGGACAGACGGTCAGAGGAAACATGTGGGCTTCCGGCTCTGATCGCCAGGAGCGCAACAAGACTCAGCTCAAGTGAGCTAATATAAGAAACTAATCACAATAATA
Organism: Knipowitschia caucasica; assembly: GCA_964034765.1. Taxonomy (NCBI): domain Eukaryota; kingdom Metazoa; phylum Chordata; class Actinopteri; order Gobiiformes; family Gobiidae; genus Knipowitschia; species Knipowitschia caucasica. The sequence goes on along the minus strand of OZ035844.1, from coordinate 772,180 downwards.
ATAATAACAATAATACTGATAATAGTTAATGATAATAATAATAATGACTATCATGAAATAATCACAATATAAATGATGATGATGATAATGAAGCTGGAGGAAGTGTGTGAGAGGGAAGTTTGGGCGTCTCTGCTTAGACAGCTGCCCCAACAACCCGGCAACGGATGAAGTGGAAGAAAATGGATGGATGGATGATATAAAAGGTTCATTTAGCACTTTTCAGGGGACGCTCAAAGACACTTCACATGTTGTTATTCATTCAGTTCCAACACAGTGGCGATAAACTAATGTAGCCACAGCTGCCCTGGGGCACACGGACAGAAGCGAGGCAACCAGTGCCATGAGTCCCTCCCACCACCACCAACCACTTTCCCAGAGGTCTCCCATGACAGTACTAACCAGGCACTGCCCTGCTTAGCTTCAGAAATCTGACGGGATCTTTTGTGTTGTCCACCACTTTTCACAATGAGTTCAAAAAGTCAGGACCTGCTGATAGTGTATGTCTGGTTTAGATCCTGTCGGGACCTGCTGATAGTGTGTCTGGTTTAGATCCTGTCGGGACCTGCTGATAGTGTGTCTGGTTTAGATCCTGTCGGGACCTGCTGATAGTGTGTCTGGTTTAGATCCTGTCAGGACCTGCTGATAGTGTGTCTGGTTTAGATCCTGTCGGGACCTGCTGATAGTGTGTCTGGTTTAGATCCTGTCAGGACCTGCTGATAGTGTGTCTGGTTTAGATTCTGTCGGGACCTGCTGACAGTGTGTCTGGTTTAGATCCTGTCGGGACCTGCTGATAGTGTGTCTGGTTTAGATCCTGTCAGGACCTGCTGATAGTGTCTCTGGTTTAGATCCTGTCGGGACCTGCTGATAGTGTGTCTGGTTTAGATCCTGTCGGGACCTGCTGATAGTGTGTGTCTGGTTTAAATCCTGTCGGGACCTGCTGATAGTGTGTCTTGTTTAGATCCTGTCGGGACCTGCTGATAGTGTGTCTGGTTTAGATCCTGTCAGGACCTGCTGATAGTGTGTCTGGTTTAGATCCTGTCGGGAGTTGCTGATAGTGTGTCTGGTTTAGATCCTGTTGGGACCTGCTGATAGTGTCTCTGGTTTAGATCCTGTCGGGACCTGCTGATTGTGTGTCTGGTTTAGATCCTGTCGGGACCTGCTGATATAGTGTGTGTCTAGTTTAGATCCTGTCGGGACCTGCTGATAGTGTGTGTCTGGTTTGGATCCTGTCGGGACCTCCTGATAGTGTGTGTCTGGTTTAGATGCTGTCGGGACCTGCTGATAGTGTGTCTTGTTTAGATCCTGTCGGGACCTGCTGATAGTGTGTCTGGTTTAGATCCTGTCGGGACCTGCTGATAGTGTGTCTGGTTTAGATCCTGTCGGGACCTGCTGATAGTGTGTCTGGTTTAGATCCTGTCGGGACCTGCTGATAGTGTGTGTCTGGTTTAGATCCTGTCAGGACCTGCTGATAGTGTATGTCTGGTTTAGATCCTGTCGGGACCTCCTGATAGTGTGTGTCTTGTTTAGATCCTGTCGGGACCTGCTGATAGTCTGTCTGGTTTAGATCCTGTCAGGACCTGCTAATAGTGTGTCTGGTTTAGATCCTGTCGGGAGTTGCTGATAGTGTGTCTGGTTTAGATCCTGTCGGGACCTGCTGATAGTGTCTCTGGTTTAGATCCTGTCGGGACCTGCTGATAGTGTGTCTGGTTTAGATCCTGTCAGGACCTGCTGATAGTGTGTCTGGTTTAGATCCTGTCGGGAGTTGCTGATAGTGTGTCTGGTTTAGATCCTGTCGGGAGTTGCTGATAGTGTGTCTGGTTTAGATCCTGTCGGGACCTGCTTATAGTGTATGTCTGGTTTAGATCCTATTGGGACCTGCTGATAGTGTATGTCTGGTTTAGATCCTGTCGGGAGTTGCTGATAGTGTGTCTGGTTTAGATCCTGTCGGGAGTTGCTGATAGTGTGTCTGGTTTAGATCCTGTCGGGAGTTGCTGATAGTGTGTCTGGTTTAGATCCTGTCGGGAGTTGCTGATAGTGTGTCTGGTTTAGATCCTGTCGGGAGTTGCTGATAGTGTGTCTGGTTTAGATCCTGTCGGGAGTTGCTGATAGTGTGTCTGGTTTAGATCCTGTCGGGACCTGCTGATAGTGTGTCTGGTTTAGATCCTGTTGGGACCTGCTGATAGTGTATGTCTGGTTTAGATCCTGTCGGGACCTGCTGATAGTGTGTCTGGTTTAGATCCTGTCGGGACCTGCTGATAGTGTATGTCTGGTTTAGATCCTGTCGGGAGTTGCTGATAGTGTGTCTGGTTTAGATCCTGTCGGGAGTTGCTGATAGTGTGTCTGGTTTAGATCCTGTCGGGACCTGCTGATAGTGTATGTCTGGTTTAGATCCTGTTGGGACCTGCTGATAGTGTATGTCTGGTTTAGATCCTGTCGGGAGTTGCTGATAGTGTGTCTGGTTTAGATCCTGTCGGGAGTTGCTGATAGTGTGTCTGGTTTAGATCCTGTCGGGAGTTGCTGATAGTGTGTCTGGTTTAGATCCTGTCGGGAGTTGCTGATAGTGTGTCTGGTTTAGATCCTGTCGGGACCTGCTGATAGTGTATGTCTGGTTTAGATCCTGTCGGGAGTTGCTGATAGTGTGTCTGGTTTAGATCCTGTCGGGAGTTGCTGATAGTGTGTCTGGTTTAGATCCTGTCGGGACCTGCTTATAGTGTATGTCTGGTTTAGATCCTGTTGGGACCTGCTGATAGTGTATGTCTGGTTTAGATCCTGTCGGGACCTGCTGATAGTGTATGTCTGGTTTAGATCCTGTCGGGAGTTGCTGATAGTGTGTCTGGTTTAGATCCTGTCGGGACCTGCTGATAGTGTATGTCTGGTTTAGATCCTGTCGGGAGTTGCTGATAGTGTGTCTGGTTTAGATCCTGTCGGGACCTGCTTATAGTGTATGTCTGGTTTAGATCCTGTTGGGACCTGCTGATAGTGTATGTCTGGTTTAGATCCTGTCGGGAGTTGCTGATAGTGTGTCTGGTTTAGATCCTGTCGGGAGTTGCTGATAGTGTGTCTGGTTTAGATCCTGTCGGGAGTTGCTGATAGTGTGTCTGGTTTAGATCCTGTCGGGAGTTGCTGATAGTGTGTCTGGTTTAGATCCTGTCGGGAGTTGCTGATAGTGTGTCTGGTTTAGATCCTGTCGGGACCTGCTGATAGTGTGTCTGGTTTAGATCCTGTTGGGACCTGCTGATAGTGTATGTCTGGTTTAGATCCTGTCGGGACCTGCTGATAGTGTGTCTGGTTTAGATCCTGTCGGGACCTGCTGATAGTGTATGTCTGGTTTAGATCCTGTCGGGAGTTGCTGATAGTGTGTCTGGTTTAGATCCTGTCGGGAGTTGCTGATAGTGTGTCTGGTTTAGATCCTGTCGGGACCTGCTGATAGTGTATGTCTGGTTTAGATCCTGTCGGGAGTTGCTGATAGTGTGTCTGGTTTAGATCCTGTTGGGAGTTGCTGATAGTGTGTCTGGTTTAGATCCTGTCGGGAGTTGCTGATAGTGTGTCTGGTTTAGATCCTGTCGGGAGTTGCTGATAGTGTGTCTGGTTTAGATCCTGTCGGGAGTTGCTGATAGTGTGTCTGGTTTAGATCCTGTCGGGAGTTGCTGATAGTGTGTCTGGTTTAGATCCTGTCGGGAGTTGCTGATAGTGTGTCTGGTTTAGATCCTGTCGGGACCTGCTGATAGTGTATGTCTGGTTTAGATCCTGTTGGGACCTGCTGATAGTGTATGTCTGGTTTAGATCCTGTCGGGACCTGCTGATAGTGTGTCTGGTTTAGATCCTGTCGGGACCTGCTGATAGTGTATGTCTGGTTTAGATCCTGTCGGGAGTTGCTGATAGTGTGTCTGGTTTAGATCCTGTCGGGACCTGCTGATAGTGTATGTCTGGTTTAGATCCTGTTGGGACCTGCTGATAGTGTATGTCTGGTTTAGATTCTGTCGGGACCTGCTGATAGTGTATGTCTGGTTTAGATCCTGTCGGGAGTTGCTGATAGTGTGTCTGGTTTAGATCCTGTCGGGAGTTGCTGATAGTGTGTCTGGTTTAGATCCTGTCGGGAGTTGCTGATAGTGTGTCTGGTTTAGATCCTGTCGGGAGTTGCTGATAGTGTGTCTGGTTTAGATCCTGTCGGGACCTGCTGATAGTGTGTCTGGTTTAGATCCTGTCGGGACCTGCTGATAGTGTGTCTGGTTTAGATCCTGTTGGGACCTGCAGATAGTGTATGTCTGGTTTAGATCCTGTCGGGACCTGCTGATAGTGTGTCTGGTTTAGATCCTGTCGGGACCTGCTGATAGTGTGTCTGGTTTAGATCCTGTCAGGACCTGCTGGTAGAACTCGTCCCTGTGACCCGGGCGGACTTCACGGCGGTTCTTCCTCGGTTCTTGTCCCTTTATGTTCTGTCGTTCCTGTCGCCGAGAGACCTTTGCTCCGCAGCTCAGGTCTGCTGGACCTGGAGGATCCTGACAGAACAGGTACGTGTGTGTGTGTGTGTGTGTGTGCAGTGTTCAGGATATTGTTTGTTACCTTGACGAGAGCAGTCTCAGTGCTGTGGTGGGGTCTAAAGCCGGACTGAAACATATCAAATGAGTTGTTTTCATTCATTTTCAAGCCCTTTATTGTCCTTTTCTGGGTCAGGGGGGTGGCAATGAGAGCTGCCACCCAATGCTCATAGCACCAGTCCCTCGCTGATCCTCTGCAGGGGGTAAGTCCACAGGAAGATGCCTGCTCCAGAACTCACGACCTCCAGGCTCAAAGGCCACTGCTCTACCAACTGAGCTACTGTTGCCCCCAAATGAGTTGTTGATTATAAGAAATCTAGTAAGCTGTCTTTCTCAAGGACTTTCCCCATAAATGGATTTGAGATGTGACGATAGTTGTTAAGTACCGTAGCATCCAGTCTGCTCTTTTTTAGCAGGGGCCTGATGACTGCAGTTTTCAGGGCCTTTGGGAATATTCCAGAATGAAGGGACATGTTTACTATCTGTGTGAGTGAAGGTAACAGACTGCTCAGAACAGACTTCAGAAATCTAGTGGGTAGTACATCCAGGCTGCATGTGGAGGAGCTCAAACTGGAGATTGGTTATAAAGTGCTATGTTCTTCAAGACTGCCTGTGGGTTCTAAAGTACTGTGGGTTATAAAGTGCTATGTTCTTCAGGACTGCCTGTGGGTTCTAAAGTGCTATGTTCTTCAGGACTGCCTGTGGGTTCTAAAGTGCTATGTTCTTCAGGACTGCCTGTGGGTTCTAAAGTGCTATGGGTTCTTCAGGACTGCCTGTGGGTTATAAAGTGCTGTGGGTTCTAAAGTGCTGTGGGTTCTAAAGTGCTGTGCGTTCTAAAGTGCTGTGTTCTTCAGGACTGCCTGTGGGTTCTAAAGTGCTGTGCGTTCTAAAGTGCTGTGCGTTCTAAAGTGCTGTGTTCTTCAGGACTGCCTGTGGGTTATAAAGTGCTGTGGGTTCTTCAGGACTGCCTGTGGGTTATAAAGTGCTGTGGGTTCTAAAGTGCTGTGCGTTCTAAAGTGCTGTGTTCTTCAGGACTGCCTGTGGGTTATAAAGTGCTGTGGGTTCTTCAGGACTGCCTGTGGGTTATAAAGTGCTGTGGGTTCTAAAGTGCTGTGCGTTCTAAAGTGCTGTGTTCTTCAGGACTGCCTGTGGGTTATAAAGTGCTGTGGGTTCTAAAGTGCTGTGGGTTCTTCAGGACTGCCTGTGGGTGAGCCGGTGCGTGGCAAAGGGCTGGTTCTTGCCGTACACTCCTGGTCCCAAAGAGTACGGCGCCTGGAAGTCCCACTACGTCGCCTGCTTCAGGTCCATGGACTTTCCGAGCCCTCGAGAGGCGGAGACACTCTGCGGGGCGCTCAACCAGAGAGGGGGTGGAGCTACGGACCAGGACGAGCCAAAAGAGCGAGAGGAGAGGGCGAGGGAGAGGAGGGTCCGCCACTTGCTCCGCCAGCGAGTCCAGCACCACAAAGGTGTGTGTCATGTGTGTACCATGTGTGTCCCATGTGTGTCCCATGTGTGTACCATGTGTGTCCCCTGTGTATCATGTGTGTCCGGTGTGTGTACAATGTGTATACCATGTGTGTCCCGTGTGTACCACGTGTGTACCATGGGAATCCTGTGTGTGTACCATGTATGTACCATGTGTGTGTACCATGTGTGTACCATGTGTGTCCCATGTGTGTCCCATGTGTGTCCCATGTGTGTACCATGTGTGTACCATGTGTGTACCATTTGTACCATGTGTGTCCGGTGAGTACCATGTGTGTCCCATGTGTGTCCTGTGTGTACCATGTGTGTACCGTGTGTGTACCATGCGTGTACCATGTGTATCCTGTGTGTGTACCATGTGTGTCCTGTGTCCCATGTGTGTCCCATGTGTGTCCCATGTGTGTCCCATGTGTGTCCCATGTGTGTACCATGTGTGTACCATGTGTGTACCATGTGTGTCCTGTGTCCCATGTGTGTCCCATGTGTGTACCATATGTGTCTCGTGTGTACCGTGTGCGTACCATGTGTGTACCATATGTGTTGTGTGTGCAGGTGAAGCTCTGAGGACCAGGCCACCGTGGGGCAGCAGTGTCTCTCTGGTCCGTCCCACAAAGACCTCTGTCCTCTGTCCTGGACCTGTCCTGTGTCCCACTGTGGACGAGGGACACAGGGACACGCCCAGCGCCAGGTATAATAATAATAATGATAATGATAATAATAATAATAATAATAATAATGATAATAATGATAATAATGATAATGATAATAATGATGATAATGATAATAATAATGATGATGATAATGATAATAATGATGATAATGATAATAATGATGATAATGATAATAATGATAATAATAATGATGATAATAATGATAATAATGATGATAATAATGATAATAATGATGATAATGATAATAATGATGATAATAAAAATAATGATAATAATGATGATAATGATGATAATAATGATGATAATAATAATAATGATAATAATGATAATAATGATAATAATGATTATAATGATGATACTAATAATGATAATAATAATAATATTATTATTAATAATA
>OZ035844.1:747589-760089 GCA_964034765.1 Knipowitschia caucasica | reverse complement strand
CTCTCTGCTCTCTCTCTCTCTCTCTCTGCTCTCTCTCTCTCTCTCCTCTGCTCTCTCTCTCTGCTCTCTCTCTCTCTCTCTCTGCTCTCTCTCCGCGATTGAAACTTATTTGTGATCAGTTTTCTCTTCGGCAAAGCTTTTCAAAATGGCCGCCAGCAGCCCCTCCCTCCGGAAAATGGTGAAAACACGTGTGCGCATGCGTTAGTCGGCACAAGCCAGAGTGCATTCAAAAGTCCACAGCGGCTAAACTAGGCTCGTTTTGGACCAAGAGCCACTTTAGGACCAAGAGCCACTTTAGGACCAAGAGCCACTTTAGGACCAAGAGCCAATTTAGGACCAAGAGCCACTTTAGGACCAAGAGCCACTTTAGGACCAAGAGCCACTTTAGGACCAAGAGCCACTTTAGGACCAAGAGCCACTTTAGGACCAAGAGCCACTTTAGGACCAAGAGCCACTTTTGGACCAAGAGCCACTTTAGGACCAAGAGCCACTTTAGGACCAAGATCCACTTTAGGACCAAGAGCCACTTTAGGACCAAGAGCCACTTTAGGACCAAGAGCCACTTTAGGACCAAGAGCCACTTTAGGACCAAGAGCCACTTTAGGACCAAGAGCCACTTTTGGACCAAGAGCCACTTTAGGACCAAGAACCACTTTAGGACCAAGAGCCACTTTTGGACCAAGAGCCACTTTAGGACCAAGAGCCACTTTAGGACCAAGAGCCACTTTAGGACCAAGAGCCACTTTAGGACCAAGAACCACTTTAGGACCAAGAGCCACTTTAGGACCAAGAGCCACTTTAGGACCAAGAGCCACTTTAGGACCAAGAGCCACTTTAGGACCAAGAGCCACTTTAGGACCAAGAGCCACTTTAGGACCAAGAACCACTTTAGGACCAAGAGCCACTTTAGGACCAAGAGCCACTTTAGGACCAAGAGCCACTTTAGGACCAAGAGCCACTTTAGGACCAAGAGCCACTTTAGGACCAAGAGCCACTTTAGGACCAAGAGCCACTTTAGGACCAAGAGCCACTTTAGGACCAAGAGCCACTTTAGGACCAAGAGCCACTTTAGGACCAAGAGCCACTTTAGGACCAAGAGCCACTTTAGGACCAAGAGCCACTTTAGGACCAAGAGCCACTTTAGGACCAAGAGCCACTTTAGGACCAAGAGCCACTTTAGGACCAAGAGCCACTTTAGGACCAAGAGCCACTTTAGGACCAAGAGCCACTTTAGGACCAAGAGCCACTTTAGGACCAAGAGCCACTTTAGGACCAAGAGCCACTTTAGGACCAAGAGCCACTTTAGGACCAAGAGCCACTTTAGGACCAAGAGCCACTTTAGGACCAAGAGCCACTTTAGGACCAAGAGCCACTTTAGGACCAAGAGCCACTTTAGGACCAAGAGCCACTTTAGGACCAAGAGCCACTTTAGGACCAAGAGCCACTTTAGACCAAGAGCCACTTTAGGACCAAGAGCCACTTTAGGACCAAGAGCCACTTTAGGACCAAGAGCCACTTTAGGACCAAGAGCCACTTTAGGACCAAGAGCCACTTTAGGACCAAGAGCCACTTTAGGACCAAGAGCCACTTTAGGACCAAGAGCCACTTTAGGACCAAGAGCCACTTAGCCAGACCTTAGGACCAAGAGCCACTTTAGGACCAAGAGCCACTTTAGGACCAAGAGCCACTTTAGGACCAAGAGCCACTTTAGGACCAAGAGCCACTTTAGGACCAAGAGCCACTTTAGGACCAAGACCACTTTAGGACCAAGACCACTTTAGGACCAAGAGCCACTTTAGGACCAAGAGCCACTTTAGGACCAAGAGCCACTTTAGGACCAAGAGCCACTTTAGGACCAAGAGCCACTTTAGGACCAAGAGCCACTTTAGGACCAAGAGCCACTTTAGGACCAAGAGCCACTTTAGGACCAAGAGCCACTTTAGGACCAAGAGCCACTTTAGGACCAAGAGCCACTTTAGGACCAAGAGCCACTTTAGGACCAAGAGCCACTTTAGGACCAAGAGCCACTTTTGGACCAAGAGCCACTTTAGGACCAAGAACCACTTTAGGACCAAGAGCCACTTTTAGACCATGAGCCACTTTTGGACCAAGAACCACTTTAGGACCAAGAGCCACTTTTAGACCATGAGCCACTTTTGGACCAAGAGCCACTTTAGGACCAAGAGCCACTTTAGGACCAAGAACCACTTTAGGACCAAGAGCCACTTTTAGACCATGAGCCACTTTTGGACCAAGAGCCACTTTTGGACCATCTTGTAAAGATGTTTTCGAGAGGAAAAAAGCTGCCATAAAAATTATTTGGATAATTCTGTTTCCGGGTACACCCCCACCGCCCACACCGGTCTAACGTGTGTGTTTTTTCAGCTAACCGCACTCATCTCCGGCTTCGTCATCAAACTGAGGAACTGTCTCCGTGACGACGGCTTCCTCCGGCAGCTCCACACCATCGGTCTGCTGGCCCACTTCGAGTCCCTGCTCAGCACCTACGGTAAGATTAACATTGATCCTCTATGCCTCCCACGGTGGGGAAATTTCAGTGTTGCATCACAGGTCATTGGCAACACTTTGACACACACGTCACTTTGTAGTGAGTCTGTATCATGTGTTGGTTTCACATTTTTGGTTGAAATACAGAAACAAATTCTCTTTTCAATATTCTATTTTTCCATGTTCCACCTGTAAAAGTGTACTGAGCTCTTAGTCGACCAATCAGTGGACTCCTGTCGTCCATTACAGCGCTACTCAAAATAGCTACACACCCAGCGATGCTAACTTTATTTTTTATTTCTGGCTGTCTGTGCCCAACCCCAGGAGACGAGCTGGCCATGCTGGAGGACATGAGCGTGGGCGTGATGGACCTGCGCAACGTCACCTTTAAGGTACGTCCAGGAGTAACTTTGACATGTCCATGAGAGAGTAGGCTTCTCTGCGCTAGCGGGTTAGCATTGTCCATTTATGTACAGTGTATAGGCCCAATTCTGCCATTCCTACTCTACTCGACTCTAACTGGTTGTGTTTCCATAATACCTTACCATCTGATACTGTATCCTAGCAATCACTGTCAGTTAGAAAACTAGGCTCGGCCTGGATAGAACCAGGACCAAGAGGGACTAAAGAAGGACTAAAGAAGGACCTGGGACTGGTTGCACAGGACCAGAGGAAACACTCCCTATCAGGGTAGGGTAGGGTTGGGTAGAGTAGGGTAGAGTAGAGTAGGGTAGGGTAGAATCAGAATCATTTTTATTGCCACGTAAGTAACAGGAAGTAACAGAGTTGGAAATGTCTTTGGCTCAGTGCGTCAGAGAGAGGCATAATCACACATAAAGAATAAAAAACACTTCTAAGGAATAAATTTAAAATAGTTACAGTTACTATTTACAATAAACAGGAGAGGGTAGAAATGGAGGTTGTGCTCTACATAGACACACACACACACACACACACACACACACACACACACACACACACACACACACACACACACACACACACACACACACACACACACACACACACACACACACACACACACACACACACACACACACACACACACACACACACACACACACACACACACACACACACACACACACACACACACACACACACACACACACACACACACACACACACACACACACACACACACACACACCAGTGACACACACACACACCAGTGACACACACACACACACCAGTGACACACACACACACACACACACAGTGACACACACACACACACACACCAGTGACACACACACACACACACACCAGTGACACACACAGTGACACACCACTGACACACACACACACACACAATCTCTCTCTCTCTGACCCCTCTGGCTCAGGTGACCCAGGCCCCCAGCAGTGCGGCCCCTGACCTGCTGCCCATCCTGTCTGGGGGCAGACACGGCTTCACGGTGCGCGTCCCACTGCCGGGCGCCATGTTCGACGCTCTGCCGCCGCAGATCCAGAGCGGGATGCTGCTGCGCGTCCAACCCGTGCACTTCAACGTGGGCATCAACGAACAGCAGACACTGGCAGAGAGGTGAGGGGGGAGGAGGGGGGGAGAGAGGGGGGGGGGGGAGAGAGGGGGAGAGGTGGGGGGGAGAGAGGGGGAGAGGTGGGGGGGAGAGGATGGGGGAGAGAGAGGGGGGAGGCAGTAAGAGAGAGAAGGGGGAGGTATGGAAGGAGATGAGGGGAGATAGGAGAAGGGGTTGTAGGAGGAAAGGGCGATGAGGGAGGACAGGGAGGAGAGGGCGATGAGGGAGGAGAGGGCAATGAAGGAGGAGAGGGAGGAGAGGGCGATGAGGGAGGAGAGGGCAATGAAGGAGGAGAGGGAGGAGAGGGCGATGAGGGAGGAGAGGGCGATGAGGGAGAAGAGGGCGATGAGGGAGGACAGGGAGGAGAGGGCGATGAGGGAGGAGAGGGCGATGAGGGAGGACAGGGAGGAGAGGGCGATGAGGGAGGAGAGGGCGATGAGGGAGGACAGGGAGGAGAGGGCGATGAGGGAGGAGAGGGCGATGAGGGAGGACAGGGAGGAGAGGGCGATGAGGGAGGAGAGGGCGATGAGGGAGGACAGGGAGGAGAGGGCGATGAGGGAGGAGAGGGTGATGAGGGAGGAGAGGAGGGCGATGAGGGAGGAGAGGGCGATGAGGGAGGACAGGGAGGAGAGGGCGATGAGGGAGGAGAGGGCAATGAAGGAGGAGAGGGAGGAGAGGGCGATGAGGGAGGAGAGGGCGATGAGGGAGAAGAGGGCGATGAGGGAGGACAGGGAGGAGAGGGCGATGAGGGAGGAGAGGGCGATGAGGGAGGACAGGGAGGAGAGGGCGATGAGGGAGGAGAGGGCGATGAGGGAGGACAGGGAGGAGAGGGCGATGAGGGAGGAGAGGGCGATGAGGGAGGACAGGGAGGAGAGGGCGATGAGGGAGGAGAGGGCGATGAGGGAGGACAGGGAGGAGAGGGCGATGAGGGAGGAGAGGGTGATGAGGGAGGAGAGGGCGATGAGGGAGGAGTGGGCGATGAGGGAGGAGAGGGCAATGAAGGAGGACAGGGAGGAGAGGGCGATGAGGGAGGAGAGGGCAATGAAGGAGGACAGGGAGGAGAGGGCGATGAGGGAGGAGAGGGCAATGAGGGAGGACAGGGAGGAGAGGGCGATGAGGGAGGAGAGGGAGGACAGGGAGGAGAGGGCGATGAGGGAGGAGAGGGCGATGAGGGAGGAGAGGGCGATGAGGGAGGACAGGGAGGAGAGGGCGATGAGGGAGGAGAGGGCGATGAGGGAGGAGAGGACGATGAGGGAGGAGAGGACGATGAGGGAGGAGAGGACGATGACGGGAGGAGAGGGCGATGAGGGAGGTGAGGGAGGAGAGGGCGATGAGGGAGGACAGGGAGAGAGGGCGATGAGGGAGGACAGGGAGAGGGCGATGAGGGAGGAAAGGGAGGAGAGGGCGATGAGGGAGGAGAGGGCGATGAGGGAGGAGAGGGAGGTGAGGGCGATGAGGGAGGAGAGGGCAATGAAGGAGGAGAGGGAGGAGTGGGCGATGAGGGAGGACAGGGAGGAGAGGGCGATGAGGGAGGACAGGGAGGAGGGAGAGGGCGATGAGGGAGGAGAGGGCGATGAGGGAGGAGAGGGCGATGAGGGAGGACAGGGAGGAGAGGGCAATGAGGGAGGAGAGGGAGGAGAGGGCGATGAGGGAGGACAGGGCAATGAAGGAGTACAGGGCGATGAGGGAGTACAGGGCGATGAGGGAGGAGAGGGCGATGAGGGAGGAGAGGGCGATGAGGGAGGAGAGGGCGATGAGGGAGGACAGGGCAATAAAGGAGTACAGGGCGAGAGAGGGAGGAGAGGGCGATGAGGGAGGGCGAGGGAGGAGAGGGCGATGAGGGAGGAGAGGGCGATGAGGGAGGAGAGGGCAGGGCAATGAAGGAGGACAGGGCGATGAGGGAGGAGAGGGCGATGAGGGAGGACAGGGCAATGAAGGAGGACAGGGCGATGAGGGAGGAGAGGGCAATGAGGGAGGCGAGGGAGGAGAGGGCGATGAGGGAGGAGAGGGCGATGAGGGAGGAGAGGGCGATAAGGGAGGAGAGGGCGATTAGGGAGGAGAGGGCGATGAGGGAGGAGAGGGCGACGAGGGAGGAGAGGGCAATGAAGGAGGAGAGGGAGGAGTGGGCGATGAGGGAGGAGAGGGAGGAGTGGGCGATGAGGGAGGAGAGGGAGGAGAGGGCGATGAGGGAGGACAGGGCAATGAAGGAGGACAGGGCGATGAGGGAGGAGAGGGCGATGAGGGAGGAGAGGGAGGAGAGGGCGATGAGGGAGGAGAGGGCGATGAGGGAGGAGAGGGCGATGAGGAAGGAGAGGGCGATGAGAGAGGAGAGGGCGATGAGGGAGGAGAGGGCGATGAGGGAGGAGAGGGCGATGAGGGAGGAGAGGGCGATGAGGGAGGACAGGGAGGAGAGGGCGATGAGGGAGGAGAGGGCAATGAAGGAGGACAGGGAGGAGTGGGCGATAAGGGAGGAGAGGGCGATGAGGGAGGACAGGGAGGAGAGGGCCATGAGGGAGGAGAGGGCGATGAGGGAGGACAGGGAGGAGAGGGCGATGAGGGAGGAGAGGGCAATGAAGGAGGAGAGGGAGGAGAGGGCGATGAGGGAGGAAAGGGCGATGAGAGAGGAGAGGGCGATGAGGGAGGGCAGGGAGGAGAGGGCGATGAGGGAGGTGAGGGCGATGAGGGAGGAGAGGGCGATGAGGGAGGACAGGGAGGAGAGGGCGATGAGAGAGGAGAGGGCGATGAGGGAGGGCAGGGAGGAGAGGGCGATGAGGGAGGACAGGGAGGACAGGGAGGAGAGGGCGATGAGGGAGGAGAGGGCAATGAGGGAGGACAGGGCAATGAAGGAGTACAGGGCGATGAGGGAGGAGAGGGCGATGAGGGAGGAGAGGGCGATGAGGGAGGACAGGGCAATAAAGGAGTACAGGGCGATGAGGGAGGAGAGGGCGATGAGGGAGGAGAGGGCGATGAGGGAGGCGAGGGAGGAGAGGGCGATGAGGGAGGAGAGGGCGATGAGGGAGGAGAGGGCGATGAGGGAGGAGAGGGCGATGAGGGAGGACAGGTCGATGAAGGAGGACAGGGCGATGAGGGAGGAGAGGGCGATGAGGGAGGACAGGGAGGAGAGGGCGATGAGGGAGGAGAGGGAGGATGAGGGCGATGAGGGAGGAGCATGGGGAGGAGAGGGCGATGAGGGAGGAGAGGGCGATAGGAGGAGAGGAGGGAGGGAGCGATGAGGGAGGAGAGGGCGATGAGGGAGGAGAGGGCGATGAAGGAGGAGGAGGGAGGAGGGAGAGAGGGCGATGAGGGAGGGAGGGAGGAGTGGGCGATGAGGGAGGAGAGGGCGATGAGGGAGGACAGGGCAATGAAGGAGGACAGGGCGATGAGGGAGGAGAGGGCGATGAGGGAGGCGAGGGAGGAGAGGGCGATGAGGGAGGAGAGGGAGGATGAGGGCGATGAGGAGGGAGAGGGCGATGAGGAAGGAGAGGGCGATGAGAGAGGAGAGGGTGATGAGGGAGGACAGGGAGGAGAGGGCGATGAGGGAGGAGAGGGCAATGAAGGAGGAGAGGTTGGAGTGGGCGATAAGGGAGGACAGGGAGGAGTGGGCGACCAGGGAGGAGAGGGCGATGAGGGAGGACAGGGAGGAGAGGGCGATGAGGGAGGAGAGGGCGATGAGGGAGGTGAGGGAGGAGAGGCGATGAGGGAGGAGAGGGCGATGAGGGAGGAGAGGGCGATGAGGGGGGAGAGGGCAATGAGGAAGGACAGGGAGGTGAGGGCGATGAGGGAGGAGAGGGCGATGAGGGAGGAGGGGGAGGAGAGGGCGATGAGGGAGGAGAGGGAGGAGAGGGCGATGAGGGAGGAGAGGGCGATGAGGGAGGAGAGGGAGGAGAGGGCGATGACGGAGGAGAGGGCGATGAGCGAGGAGAGGGCGATGACGGAGGTGAGGGAGGAGAGGGCGATGAGGGAGGAGAGGGCGATGAGGGAGGACAGGGCGATGAGGGAGGAGAGGGAGGTGCAGCAGGAGGCCTCATGGTGGTGCTGTTGCAGGTTCGGGGACACGTCTCTGCAGGAGGTCATCAACGTGGAGAGTTTGGCTCGACTCGACTCCTACTATCAACAGTTCAAGGAGGTGCTGCCGGAGGACTGTGAGTCACAGAGAGAGAGACCAGAGAGAGAGAGACCAGAGAGAGAGAGAGACCAGAGAGAGACCAGAGAGAGAGAGACCAGAGAGAGAGAGAGAGACCAGAGAGAGAGAGACCAGAGAGAGAGAGACCAGAGAGAGAGAGACCAGAGAGAGAGAGAGACCAGAGAGAGAGAGACCAGAGAGAGAGACCAGAGAGGGAGAGACCAGAGAGAGACCAGAGAGGGAGAGATCAGAGAGAGACCAGAGAGAGAGACCAGAGAGAGAGACCAGAGAGAGAGACCAGAGAGAGAGAGACCAGAGAGAGAGAGACCAGAGAGAGAGAGACCAGAGAGAGAGAGACCAGAGAGAGAGAGACCAGAGAGAGAGAGACCAGAGAGAGAGACCAGAGAGAGAGAGACCAGAGAGAGAGAGACCAGAGAGAGAGAGACCAGAGAGAGAGAGACCAGAGAGGGAGAGACCAGAGAGGGAGAGACCAGAGAGAGAGAGACCAGAGAGAGAGAGACCAGAGAGAGAGAGACCAGAGAGAGAGAGACCAGAGAGAGAGAGAGACCAGAGAGAGAGAGACCAGAGAGAGAGAGACCAGAGAGGGAGAGACCAGAGAGGGAGAGACCAGAGAGGGAGACCAGAGAGGGAGACCAGAGAGGGAGACCAGAGAGGGAGACCAGAGAGGGAGACCAGAGAGGGAGACCAGAGAGGGAGACCAGAGAGGGAGACCAGAGAGGGAGACCAGAGAGAGAGACCAGAGAGAGAGACCAGAGAGAGAGACCAGAGAGAGAGACCAGAGAGAGAGAGACCAGAGAGAGAGAGACCAGAGAGGGAGAGACCAGAGAGAGAGAGACCAGAGAGAGACCAGAGAGAGACCAGAGAGAGAGAGACCAGAGAGGGAGAGACCAGAGAGAGAGAGACCAGAGAGGGAGAGACCAGAGAGGGAGAGACCAGAGAGGGAGAGACCAGAGAGGGAGAGACCAGAGAGGGAGAGACCAGAGAGGGAGAGACCAGAGAGGGAGAGACCAGAGAGGGAGAGACCAGAGAGGGAGAGACCAGAGAGGGAGAGACCAGAGAGAGAGAGACCAGAGAGAGAGAGACCAGAGAGAGAGAGACCAGAGAGAGAGAGACCAGAGAGAGAGAGACCAGAGAGAGAGAGACCAGAGAGAGAGAGACCAGAGAGAGAGAGACCAGAGAGAGAGAGACCAGAGAGAGAGAGACCAGAGAGAGAGAGACCAGAGAGAGAGAGGCCAGAGAGAGAGACCAGAGAGGGAGACCAGAGAGGGAGAGACCAGAGAGGGAGAGACCAGAGAGAGAGAGATCAGAGAGAGGCCAGAGAGAGGCCAGAGAGAGAGACCAGAGAGAGAGAGACCAGAGAGAGAGAGACCAGAGAGGGAGAGACCAGAGAGGGAGAGACCAGAGAGGGAGAGACCAGAGAGGGAGAGACCAGAGAGGGAGAGACCAGAGAGAGAGAGACCAGAGAGAGAGAGAGACCAGAGAGAGAGAGACCAGAGAGAGAGAGATCAGAGAGAGAGAGATCAGAGAGAGAGAGACCAGAGAGAGAGAGACCAGAGAGAGAGAGACCAGAGAGAGAGAGATCAGAGAGAGGCCAGAGAGAGAGAGAGACCACAGAGAGAGAGACCAGAGAGAGAGAGAGACCAGATTTGGCTGTAGGAGATTAAAAGATCAGAAATGTAGCTTGGACGTAAAGTAATTAGTTAAATATGAATATCTTACTGTGTGAGCAACATTTACCCACTGTGTTAATCTTATTTTAATCTCCATTACCCCTCCCCTCTGCCCGTCCCCTCTGCCCCTCCCCTTTGCCCCTCCCCTCTGCCCCTCCCCTCTGCCACTCCCCTTTGCCCCTCCCCTCTGCTCAGGCCTGCCTCGGACCCACTCTCAGACCTGTCTCCCGGAGCTGCTCCGCTTCCTGGGCCAGAACGTTCACGCCAGAAAGAACAAGAACGTGGACATTCTGTGGCAGGCCGCTGAGGTAAAGAGAGAGACCAGAGAGAGAGACCAGAGAGAGAGACCAGAGAGAGAGACCAGAGAGAGAGACCAGAGAGAGAGACCAGAGAGAGAGACCAGAGAGAGAGACCAGAGAGAGAGACCAGAGAGAGAGACCAGAGAGAGAGACCAGAGAGAAAGACCAGAGAGAGGGACCAGAGAGAGGGACCAGAGAGAGGGACCAGAGAGAGGGACCAGAGAGAGGGACCAGAGAGAGGGACCAGAGAGAGAGACCAGAGAGAGAGATACCAGAGAGAGAGAGACCAGAGAGAGAGATCAGAGAGAGAGAGACCGAGACCAGAGAGAGAGAGACCAGAGAGAGAGACCGAGACCAGAGAGAGAGAGAGAGAGACGAGAGAGAGACGAGAGAGAGACGAGAGAGAGACGAGAGAGAGAGAGAGACGAGAGAGAGAGACGAGAGAGAGAGACGAGAGAGAGAGACGAGAGAGAGAGACGAGAGAGAGAGACGAGAGAGAGAGACGAGAGAGAGAGAGACCAGAGAGAGAGAGACCAGAGAGAGAGAGACCAGAGAGAGAGAGACCAGAGAGAGAGAGACCAGAGAGAGAGATACCAGAGAGAGAGAGACCAGAGAGAGAGAGACCAGAGAGAGAGATCAGAGAGAGAGAGACCGAGACCAGAGAGAGAGAGACCAGAGAGAGAGACCGAGACCAGAGAGAGAGAGAGAGAGACGAGAGAGAGACGAGAGAGAGACGAGAGAGAGACGAGAGAGAGAGACGAGAGAGAGAGACGAGAGAGAGAGAGACGAGAGAGAGAGACGAGAGAGAGAGACGAGAGAGAGAGACGAGAGAGAGAGACGAGAGAGAGAGAGACCAGAGAGAGAGAGACCAGAGAGAGAGAGACCAGAGAGAGAGAGACCAGAGAGAGAGAGACCAGAGAGAGAGAGACCAGAGAGAGAGAGACCAGAGAGAGAGAGACCAGAGAGAGAGAGACCAGAGAGAGAGACCAGAGAGAGAGACCGAGACCAGAGAGACCGAGACCAGAGAGACCGAGACCAGAGAGAGAGACCAGAGAGAAAGACCAGAGAGAAAGACCAGAAAGACACCAGAAAGACACCAGAGACCAGAGAGAGACCAGAGAGAGACCAGAGAGAGACCAGAGAGAGACCAGAGAGAGACCAGAGAGAGAGACCAGAGAGAGAGACCAGAGAGAGAGACCAGAGAGAGAGACCAGAGAGAGACCAGAGAGAGACCAGAGAGAGACCAGAGAGAGACCAGAGAGAGAGACCAGAAAGAGAGACCAGAGAGAGACCCCAGAGAGAGAGACCAGAGAGAGACCACAGAGAGAGACCGAGACCAAAGAGAGAGAGACCAGAGAGAGAGACAAGAGAGAGAGACCAGAGAGAGGGACCAGAGAGAGTAACAATGACTATAAAAATCGTGTGTGTGTCCGTGTGTGTGTGTCCGTGTGTGTGTCCGCGTGTGCGTCCTCAGGTCTGTCGGAGGCTCAACGGCGTGCGCTTCACCAGCTGCAAAAGCGCCAAAGACCGCACGGCCATGTCGGTGACGCTGGAGCAGTGTCTGATCCTGCAGCAGGAGCACGGCATGGCCCCTCAGGTCTTCACCCAGGCCCTGGACTGTATGCGCAGGTAACACACACTGGACTGGACTGGACTGGACTGGACTATCAAGCACACCTGTAAAACCTGTAAGGCCCCAATCCTGACCAGGCCAAAGCACGGCCCGGGGTCAGTATCGGCCCCGGGTCAGTATCGGCCCCGGGGTCAGTATCGGCCCCGGGGTCAGTATCGGCCCGATTCACATTTCAATCATATCTTTTTTTATAGAGTACATTTAAAGACCTTATGACGAGTTTTTAAAAAAAAAATAGTGGATATCAAAATTGCATGACAATGTCAATTTGAAAGAGATTCCGGCAAAAAAAATCCTATATTTTATAAAAAGAACGTGTTTTTCATGAATTTAAGCTGTCTATTCTCTAACCTGTGTGTGACGTCACAGCGGGTAACGCCCATGCATTGAAAACCATGGATCTATGCCACAGGACTGTCTTTTCTCTCTTCTCTCCACTGGTGCCCAACACAATACTGCCCTCTACAGGTGACAATTGCTCACTACACATAAATTGCCGTTTTGAGAGTGAAAAAGTGTCCGAGGTGGGATTTGAACCCCAGTATCTGGATTGGCAGTCCATCGACACAACCACTGGACTATCTCAGTGACAGTGAAATGATACTTTCTAATAGTTATCTCAGACTCGCTGTACACGGCCTTGTCATCTTGAATATCCGCAAAAAAAGAACGAATACCAAATTGTAA
>OZ035844.1:713751-743751 GCA_964034765.1 Knipowitschia caucasica | reverse complement strand
GTTTGAACAAAAAATCAGTAAATCTCCAAAGTGTTCTTGGTTTGCCTCAGGGTTTAGCAGCTTCTCTGTCTCGGGTTTTGGACCAAGACACGATCAAAACTGACGTAAAACACAAACAAAAATGTGACGATTCTTTTGTTTTGTGATATTTAGGCCACGATTCAACATTATTATTGTTGCGACACAGCAAGTAGCAACCACAGTAAATAAACAAGAGAGAAGACACAGAAAAACACCTTTTTAAACCTGGAATTGAACATTTTCAGAATAGAAGCCTGTCTCATATTTTCAGACAGACTGTTCCAGATTTTAGCAGTATGGATCTGAAATGCAGCCTCCCCATGTTTAGTCCTGACTCTGGGACCAGCAGTAGGCCAGTCCCTGTGCTCCTCAGAGTTGGTCCCTATAGCACTAACATGTCTTCAGGCTTTTGTAACATGTCATTTTAATGGTTTTGTTTTTGCTTAGACTGAAACTCCTGATCGACCAGGAGAAGGCGTACCAGGAGCGGAAGGAGGAGGAGCACGACCTGAAGCTGTCCGGCCTGAAGGAGGAGCTCACCAAACTCAAGTCCTTTGCGTTGATGGTTGTGGACGAGCAGCAGCGTCTCAGCGAGCAGCTCCGACTACAGAGCTCCAAAGTGCACGAAGCCACGGCCTCAGCCAGCCAGGCCCAGGAGGAGCTGAGTGCGAGCCTCTCACTGCTGCAGCAGGAGCAGGACAAGGTCAGACCTGCTTTAGACTTCACACACACACACATGTCAGAGAGATGAGAGGAGCAGGAGGAGCAGGAGGAGCAGGAGGAGCAGGAGGAGCAGGAGGAGCTGAGTGCGAGCCTCTCACTGCTGCAGCAGGAGCAGGACAAGGTCAGACCTGCTTTAGACTTCACACACACACACATGTCAGAGAGATGAGAGGAGCAGGAGGAGCTGAGGGAGCAGGAGGAGCTGAGGGAGCAGGAGGAGCAGGAGGAGCTGAGGGAGCAGGAGGAGCAGGAGGAGCTGAGGGACCAGGAGGAGCAGGAGGAGCTGAGGGACCAGGAGGAGCAGGAGGAGCAGGAGGAGCTGAGGGAGGGGGGGAGGTGGGGAGGGAGGGAGGGGGGTAGGTGGGGAGGGAGGGAGGTGGGGAGGGAGGGAGGGAGGGAGGGAGGTGGGGAGGTAGATTATGGATGATGAATTAGTTTGATTAGTTTGATGTGTAGTTTGAATATTAAAGCTGCGGTACGTAACTTTCGAACCATGAAACATTACCAATGCCGTACATCTCTCGCCCTCTAAACAGATGGATTCTATCAAGTCAGAAAAGTCAGAAAAGTCAGAAAAGAAAAGACCTCACTCAGCCCAAAGAGTCAAAAAGTGACTCCCAGGGATCTTTCATACATACGATGAGACCACATGTTTGTAATGACCGTGAGACCGTGAGTGTGACGAGGACCTGACCCCGACTGGACATAGCCGTGACGTTGCCTTCTGCAGTGCTGCCGATTGGAGGAGCAGCTGCGTGACCAGGCGTCCCGTCACCACGCCGACGCCGACGCCATGACGACCAAACTCAGCCTGGAGGATGCACACAACCGGGCGCTGAGGCAGAAGATGTCCGCCCTGAGCCGCACGCTGGACGAGCTGCAGGAGAACAACAAGACCCTGCGGCGGGCGGAGGAGGAGCTGCTGGAGCTGAGGGACAAGATCAGCCGCGGGGAGTGCGGGTAAGACCACCACCCACCGCCGGGGGGGATGGCCGGGGGGAGTGCGGGTAAGACCACCACCCACCGCCGGGGGGGATGGCCGGGGGGAGTGCGGGTAAGACCACCACCCACCCCGCCGGGGGGGATGGCCGGGGGGAGTGCGGGTAAGACCACTGCAGAGGGGAGTGTGGGTTAGACCACTGCAGAGTGGGGGTAAGAACACTGCAGAGGGGAGTGTGGGTAAGACCACTGCAGAGGGGAGTGCGGGTAAGACCACTGCAGAGGGGAGTGCGGGTAAGACCACTGCAGAGGGGAGTGTGGGTTAGACCACTGCAGAGGGGAGTGTGGGTAAGACCACTGCAGAGGGGAGTGCGGGTAAGACCACTGCAGAGGGGAGTGCGGGTAAGACCACTGCAGAGGGGAGTGTGGGTAAGACCACTGCAGAGGGGAGTGTGGGTAAGACCACCGCAGAGGGGAGTGTGGGTAAGACCACCGCAGAGGGGAGTGCGGGTAAGACCACTGCAGAGGGGAGTGTGGGTAAGACCACTGCAGAGGGAGTGTGGGTAAGACCACTGCAGAGGGGAGTGTGGGTAAGACCACCGCAGAGGGGAGTGCGGGTAAGACCACTGCAGAGGGGAGTGTGGGTAAGACCACCGCAGAGGGGAGTGTGGGTAAGACCACCGCAGAGGGGAGTGCGGGTAAGACCACTGCAGAGGGGAGTGCGGGTAAGACCACTGCAGAGGGGAGTGTGGGTAAGACCACTGCAGAGGGGAGTGTGGGTAAGACCACTGCAGAGGGGAGTGTGGGTAAGACCACTGCAGAGGGGAGTGTGGGTAAGACCACTGCAGAGGGGAGTGTGGGTAAGACCACCGCAGAGGGGAGTGCGGGTAAGACCACCGCCGGGGGTCTGAGTGGAGCATGGATGGAGCTAAACACAACTGCAGGTCTGTGTTGATGAGCGCTGTGTGGAAATCTCTCTCTTTCTGGAATGAAACGGGTGGCAGAGGAATGAGTTCTCAGGTTTAAAAACAGGCATTCTGACACAATCAGCGGGTGAAAGACAGATCCTGGCAGAGCTCTGAAGCTAAGCAGGGTGGGGGGGTGGCAGTCAGAGCTGCACCCAGTCCACAGAGCACCAGCCCCTCACTGATCCTCCTGCAGGTTCTGAGTCCACAGGAGGATGGCCACTCTATGGCATAGCCTTGAACTTTCAGTGGGGGCTTCAGGCAAAGTGGGGTTAAGTGTCTTGCCCAAGAACAACGACAGCAGTCATCAGTGGGAGTCGGTGGAGAAGGTCTCATGGTGGGCTCGAACCCACGACCTTCAGGCTCAAGATTCAAGATTCAAGATTCATTTATTGGCCATGTGCAGTTAAAAAAACCACATTGGAATACATTCGCAAGAAAGGCACTCCGTGTGCACCGACAGAACAAAAACACGACACAATGCAATACAAAACACACATACACTGAACATAAAACAATAAAAAAAACAGCTGACACTGTGGCACCGATCGACAAAACAATACAGGGGTAAAAGCAGTTTAAAAGCAGGTAAAAGCAGAAATTAAAGTGCTCTGTTTAGGCATCTAACAGCCTGTGGGAAGAAGCTGTTAGCATAGCGAGATGTCCTGCATCTCAGCGACCGATATCTTCTGCCAGAGGGAAGAAGCTGGAACATGGCTTTCCCAGGGTGGCCAGAAGAGTCGTTGATGATTTTAAGAGCTTTGTTTAAAAGTCTGGATCTGTAAAGAACCTCCAGAACAGGAAGCTCACAGCCCACGGTCCTCTTTGCAGAGCGGAGCACCTTGTTTAAAGCTCTCTTTTCTTTATCTGTGATGTTTCCAAACCACACAGACACAGAACCAACAAGTAAACTCTCAATGGTGCAGCAATAAAAGTTCAGCAGAATCTTAGAGTTAGTGGTAAATTCTCTAAGTTTCCGCAAAAAGAAGAGCCGCTGACGAGCTTTCTTAACAACCCGGTCAGTGTTTTTAACCCATTTCAGGTTAGACAGAGTTAAGCCCAGAAACTTGCTCCTCTACGATCTGCACCTGGGAGTTGTCAATAACAACAGGAGTGTGAGAACTGCTACGACTGAAGTCAAAGACAAGTTCACATGTTTTTGCAGTGTTCAGCTGGAGATTGTTTACTTTACTCCACTGAAAAACATGTTCGATCTCTGCTCTATAAGAGGATTCATCAGTGTCACTGATGAGACCGATGATGGTGGTGTCATCAGCATATTTGATGATCAAGTTTGAGTCAGAGGAAGACACACAATCATGAGTGTACAAAGTAAAAAGCAGAGGACTCAAAATACATCCCTGAGAAGAACCAGTGCTCACAGAAACAACATCAGAAAAACAGTCATTGATTTTTACTCTCTGAGATCTGTCAGTTAAAAAGCTAAAAATCCATTTACACATGGCAACATTCAGACCAAGGGACATTAGTTTTTCAACCAATATGCTTGGGACAAGACAATTAAAAGCAGAGCTATAATCAATGAACAGCATTCTCGCGACAGATTTACTAGTGTCCAAATGAGTGTAGACAGAGTTCAGAGCAAAGGAGATGCATCCTCCACACTCCTGTTCTGTCTGTAGCAAACTGGAGCGGGTCAACACTCACAGGGATCTGGCTCTTAATGAAGAGGCTCAAAGGCCAATGCTCTACCAACTGAGCCACCGTCGCCCTCGGATACGTTTCATTTCTACATAAACTTTGGGCTATTCTTATAATTTCTCTAATTTACATAAAGCCTTGGTCTTTTCACTTTTCTGTTATTCAGAAATAAAGAAAAAACCTCCAGTGCCTAATGGGTCAAAGGTGTATCTTCTGGACTGTATAAGAAGTACATGTGAACATGTAGATATGTGCAGATGGTGTTTCCTGTATTATTATGGCATCAGGTTCTGTTTTGGTTCCAGACCCACATGTGGCAGCTCCAGCCTGGTCTCGGAGCTGGAGGAGCTCCGGAAGCGAGTGCTGGAGATGGAAGGCAAGGACGAGGAGTTGGTCCGAATGGAAGACCACTGCCGGGACCTCAACAAGAAGCTGCAGAAGGAGTCCGTCCAGGCCCAGAACCTCAAAGCAGAGGTGGACAAACTCAACGGGCGCATCATGGACCTGGAGAAGCTGGAGGATGCCTTCAGCAAGAGCAAACAGGAGTGCGGCGCTCTCAAAGGCAGCCTGGACAAGGAGCGCACCGTGTCCAAGCTGCTGTTGGGCGAGCTGGAGACCCTGCGGGGCCGGGTCCGGGAGCTGGAGGAGGCCGAGACTCAGCTGGCCCAGAGCGAGACGGGACTGAAGGAGGATCTCTGCAAGTTAAAGACACTGACCGTGATGCTGGTGGACGAGAGGAAGGCGGCGGGCGAGAAGCTCAAGCAGATGGAGAACAGGGTATGGGACGAGACACACACACATGCTGACTCACACACACACACACACACACACTGACTCACACACACACACACACTGACTCACACACACACACACACACACACTGACTCACACACACACACATGCTGACTCACACGCAAACACACACACACACACACACACTGACTCACACACACACACACACTGACTCACACACACACACTGACTCACACACACACACACATGCTGACTCACACACACACACACTGACTCACACAAACACACTGACTCACACACACACACACACTGACTCACACACACACACACATGCTGACTCACACGCAAACACACACACACACACACATGCTGACTCACACGCAAACACACTCACACACACATGCTGACTCACACACACACACTGACTCACACACACACACACACTGACTTACACACACAAACACACACTGACTCACACACACTGACTCACACACACACACACACACTGACTCACACACACACACACACACAAACACATACTGACTCACACGCAAACACACTCACACACACATACTGACTCACACACACACACTGACTCACACACACACACACTGACTTACACACACAAACACATACTGACTCACACGCAAACACACACACACTGACTCACACACACACACACACACACACATACTGACTCACACGCAAACACACTCACACACACACACTGACTTACACACACAAACACATACTGACTCACACGCAAACACACACACACTGACTCACACACACACACACACACTGACTTACACACACAAACACACACTGACTCACACGCAAACACACACACACACACACATACTGACTCACACACACATACTGACTCACACGCAAACACACACACACACACACACACACTGACTCACACACACACACACACACACACTGACTTACACACACATACTGACTCACACACACACACACACTGACTTACACACACATACTGACTCACACACACATACTGACTCACACGCAAACACACACACACACACACACACACACTGACTTACACACACATACTGACTCACACACACATACTGACTCACACACACACACACGGAATCACATACGCACAAACTTCCCACTATGAAAACATACTTCTTTGGCTGTTGTCAAAGCTGTTGTGTATTTCAATTCAATGTTATTTAATCTTATATTTTGTGTAGCCATAATTCACAACAGTTATCTCGGGGGACTTTACAAAAAAAGGTCAAATTCGCCAACGCTGATCAGAGAATAATCAGTTCAAACACAAGAAATGCAATGATTAAAAAACGACCATGTCCATAAATGTTGATTTAATAATAAACAAATCCATTTCTCCCCCCTCTGGTCTCCTGCAGGTCCACAGCAGCACGGGGAAGCTGCAGGCCGAGCAGGACAAAGTGACCACGGTGACGGAGCGCCTGATCGAAGAGAGCAGGAAGGCTCTGAGGTCCAAGGCCGAGCTGGAGGAGCGGGTTTGCGGCGCCGTCAGGGAGCGCGACGACCTCCGCACCCAGCTCAGCAACGAGGAGCAGAGGAGCGCCGACCTGGAGTCCAAGATCAGCCTGATGAAGAGAAGGCTGCAGGCGCTGGAGACCGTGGAGCGGGAGTATCTGCGGAACAAGGCCTCGGAGAACATCAAGGGCCCCGTCACCAACCGCTTCCAACAAGAGGACAACAAGGTGAAGGAGCTGACGCAGGAGGTGGAGCGGCTGCGGAGCAAGCTCAAGGTCAGCCACGTTCACACTGTTCAGAGTAATCATGAACACGTTCACAGTGTTCAGAGTAATCATGAACACGTTCACAGTGTTCAGAGTAATCATGAACACGTTCACAGTGTTCACAGTGTTCAGAGTGTTCAGAGTGTTCAGAGTGTTCAGAGTGTTCAGAGTGTTCAGAGTGTTCAGAGTGTTCAGAGTAATCATGAACGCGTTCAGAGTGTTCAGAGTAATCATGAACACGTTCACAGTGTTCAGAGTGTTCAGAGTGTTCAGAGTGTTCAGAGTAATCATGAACACGTTCACAGTGTTCAGAGTAATCATGAACACGTTCACAGTGTTCAGAGTAATCATGATAATACTTATATCTGACTTCACTGGACACTGTTGCAGGTTCATCAGAAAGATCACATAAACAGGAAAGTTTAGGACGGTTTCAATGTTTTAAGTTCTCAAGTGAGTCCCTGAAGTGTCGTGGGAGTGAAAGTGGTCCTCAGGGTTCAGACTCGGTCCTCGGGGTTCAGACTCGGTCCTCAGGGTTCAGACTCGGTCCTCGGGGTTCCGACTCGGTCCTCGGGGTTCAGACTCGGCCCTCAGGGTTCAGACTCGGTCCTCGGGGTTCAGACTCGGTCCTCGGGGTTCAGACTCGGTCCTCGGGGTTCAGACTCGGTCCTCAGGGTTCAGACTCGGTCCTCGGGGTTCCGACTCGGTCCTCTGGGTTCCGACTCGGTCCTCGGGGTTCAGACTCGGTCCTCGGGGTTCAGACTCAGTCCTCGGGGTCCAGTCTCGGTCCTCAGGGTCCAGTCTCGGTCCTCAGGGTTCAGACTCGGTCCTCAGGGTTCAGACTCGGTCCTCGGGGTCCAGACTCGGTCCTCAGGGTTCAGACTCGGTCCTCAGGGTTCAGACTCGGTCCTCAGGGTCCAGTCTCGGTCCTCAGGGTCCAGTCTCGGTCCTCAGGGTTCAGACTCGGTCCTCAGGGTTCAGACTCGGTCCTCAGGGTTCAGACTCGGTCCTCGGGGTTCAGACTCGGTCCTCGGGGTTCCGACTCGGTCCTCGGGGTTCCGACTCGGTCCTCTGGGTTCCGACTCGGTCCTCGGGGTTCAGACTCGGTCCTCGGGGTTCAGACTCGGTCCTCGGGGTCCAGTCTCGGTCCTCAGGGTCCAGTCTCGGTCCTCAGGGTTCAGACTCGGTCCTCAGGGTTCAGACTCGGTCCTCAGGGTTCAGACTCGGTCCTCGGGGTCCAGTCTCGGTCCTCAGGGTTCAGACTCGGTCCTCGGGGTCCAGTCTCGGTCCTCAGGGTTCAGACTCGGTCCTCAGGGTTCAGACTCGGTCCTCAGGGTCCAGTCTCGGTCCTCAGGGTCCAGTCTCGGTCCTCAGGGTTCAGACTCGGTCCTCAGGGTTCAGACTCGGTCCTCAGGGTTCAGACTCGGTCCTCAGGGTTCAGACTCGGTCCTCGGGGTTCCGACTCGGTCCTCGGGGTTCCGACTCGGTCCTCTGGGTTCCGACTCGGTCCTCGGGGTTCAGACTCGGTCCTCGGGGTTCAGACTCGGTCCTCGGGGTCCAGTCTCGGTCCTCAGGGTCCAGTCTCGGTCCTCAGGGTTCAGACTCGGTCCTCAGGGTTCAGACTCGGTCCTCGGGGTTCAGACTCGGTCCTCGGGGTCCAGTCTCGGTCCTCAGGGTTCAGACTCGGTCCTCAGGGTTCAGACTCGGTCCTCAGGGTCCAGTCTCGGTCCTCAGGGTTCAGACTCGGTCCTCAGGGTTCAGACTCGGTCCTCAGGGTTCAGACTCGGTCCTCAGGGTTCAGACTCGGTCCTCAGGGTTCAGACTTGGTCCTCAGGGTCCAGACTCGGTCCTCAGGGTTCAGACTCGGTCCTCAGGGTCCAGTCTCGGTCCTCAGGGTCCAGTCTCGGTCCTCAGGGTTCAGACTCGGTCCTCAGGGTTCAGACTCGGTCCTCAGGGTTCAGACTCGGTCCTCAGGGTTCAGACTCGGTCCTCAGGGTCCAGAATATATGAAATGTTTTGTGGATATCCTCATGTTCCAAATGAAAACCTTAAACGTGGCTTTTCTTCTGTAGGATCTGAAAGCGGTGGAAGGAGACTCGTTCAAGACGGAAGAGTTTGAACTTCTGGAGAAGCGCTTCGCGAGCGAGCAGGAGAAAGCCAAGACGTTGATGGAGGAGCTGGAGATCTCCAAGAAGGAACTTTCCAAATACCAGCTGGCAGAGAAGAAGGAGTGCAACCAGGAGACAGTGCTCTACAAGAGGCTGAAGGAGGAGGAGGCCAAGGCCAGCCACCTGAGCCGCGAGGTGGCCGCGCTCAAGGTTATTATAGTTTTACACAAATAATGCAAAGAGTTGGATTGT
This sequence comes from Knipowitschia caucasica, assembly GCA_964034765.1. Classification (NCBI taxonomy): domain Eukaryota; kingdom Metazoa; phylum Chordata; class Actinopteri; order Gobiiformes; family Gobiidae; genus Knipowitschia; species Knipowitschia caucasica. Next base: position 734,562 of record OZ035844.1, on the reverse strand, counting down.
GCTGGAGCGAGAGCAGAGCTGTACCAATGACGGTCATGAGATTAAGTATACAGTACTATATTATATTCATATCAATGTGTATTTGTATCACAGTCATCTCAGAAGACTTTGGTCTCAGTACAGATGCAAACAGGAATACCATAATAACGTTGGACCATAGGGCGCCTCCTGCAGCAGCTGAAGGATGTTTCTTCACACGTGTTCTGTGATTGTGTCTGATGTTAAAGCCTTGTGTGTCTGTTTTGTTCTGCACTTTGAGGTGCTAGGTGTGTGAAAAGTGCTATACATATAAACCTGCCTGTTCCTTGCAGGAGAAGGTCCACGAGTACATGGGCACGGAGGACTCCATGTGCCGCATGAAGAGCGACCACTCGGGGCTGCAGCGGAGGCTCACGCAGCAGGAGGTGCGCAACAAGGAGCTGTCTCGGGAGATGGAAGGCCTGACGCGGGAGCTGGAGCGATACAGGCGCTTCAGCAAGAGTCTGCGGCCCGGCATGAACGGCAGGCGCTTCTCCGACCTGCACGTGGCAACCAAGGAAGTCCAGACTGTCCCTGAGGACTTCCTGCAACAAGCCATGGTACGACAGGGACTGCTGCGGGACTGATCTCACTGTCTCCGGTCTCTCTCTGGTCTGCTTCTGGTCTCTCTCTGATCTCACTCTGGTCTCTCTCTGGTCTCTCTCTGGTCTCTCTCTGGTCTCTCTCTGGTCTCTCTCTCTGGTCTCTCTCTGGTCTCACTCTGGTCTCTCTCTGGTCTCTCTCTGGTCTCTCTCTGGTCTCTCTCTCTGGTCTCTCTCTGGTCTCACTCTGGTCTCTCTCTGGTCTCTCTCTGGTCTCTCTCTGATCTCACTCTGATCTCTCTCTGGTCTCTCTCTGGTCTCTCTCTCTGGTCTCTCTCTGGTCTCTCTCTGATCTCACTCTGATCTCTCTCTGGTCTCTCTCTGGTCTCTCTCTCTGGTCTCTCTCTGATCTCACTCTGATCTCACTCTGATCTCTCTCTGGTCTCTCTCTGGTCTCTCTCTGGTCTCTCTCTGATCTCACTCTGGTCTCTCTCTGGTCTCTCTCTGGTCTCTCTCTGGTCTCTCTCTCTGGTCTCTCTCTGATCTCACTCTGATCTCTCTCTGATCTCTCTCTGGTCTCACTCTGATCTCTCTCTGGTCTCTCTCTGGTCTCTCTCTGGTCTCTCTCTCTGGTCTCTCTCTGGTCTCTCTCTGATCTCACTCTGATCTCTCTCTGATCTCTCTCTGATCTCACTCTGGTCTCTCTCTGATCTCTCTCTGGTCTCACTCTGATCTCTCTCTGGTCTCACTCTGATCTCTCTCTGGTCTCACTCTGATCTCTCTCTGGTCTCACTCTGGTCTGCTTCTGGTGTCTCTCTGGTCTCTCTCTGGTCTCTCTCTGGTCTCTCTCTGGTCTCTCTCTGGTCTCTCTCTCTGGTCTCTCTCTGATCTCACTCTGATCTCTCTCTGGTCTCTCTCTGGTCTCACTCTGGTCTGCTTCTGGTGTCTCTCTGATCTCTCTCTGGTCTCACTCTGATCTCTCTCTGGTCTCACTCTGATCTCTTTCTGGTCTCACTCTGGTCTGCTTCTGGTCTCTCTCTGATCTCTCTCTGGTCTCACTCTGATCTCTCTCTGATCTCTCTCTGATCTCTCTCTGGTCTCACTCTGATCTCTCTCTGGTCTCACTCTGGTGTCTCTCTGGTCTCTCTCTGGTCTCTCTCTGGTCTCTCTCTGGTCTCTCTCTCTGGTCTCTCTCTGATCTCACTCTGATCTCTCTCTGGTCTCTCTCTGGTCTCACTCTGGTCTGCTTCTGGTGTCTCTCTGATCTCTCTCTGGTCTCACTCTGATCTCTCTCTGGTCTCACTCTGATCTCTCTCTGGTCTCACTCTGGTCTGCTTCTGGTCTCTCTCTGATCTCTCTCTGGTCTCACTCTGATCTCTCTCTGATCTCTCTCTGATCTCTCTCTGGTCTCACTCTGATCTCTCTCTGGTCTCACTCTGATCTCTCTCTGGTCTCACTCTGGTCTGCTTCTGGTGTCTCTCTGGTCTCTCTCTGGTCTCTCTCTGGTGTCTCTCTGGTCTCTCTCTGGTCTCACTTTAAACAAATGATTTTGAATCCAAACAAACCAGAAGTGTGGTCCCTGTGTCCACCACTAGGTGCCGCTCGAGTGTGCCGTGGTCAATGGGAAACTGTACGACGGGCATGAGGAGAGCGCGGTCTTCTCCAACGGCCTTCAGTCTGATAAACACACGCTGAACAAGGTGAACGAGCGCACCAGCAGCGCCCGGCGAGCGCGCACGTCCAACGACCTGCCGCGGCAGAACAGCGGCGGGGACGTGGTATGGAGCCCAGGACAGCCCCTGACCATCAAGGTGACCCCCGACCACGGCCACACCACGGCCATGTTGGAGATCTCCAGGTGAGGACGCACACCTGCAGTGGTTTTTAGATCCATCCACGCTGACATCAAGGACTACACGTCCCCCCAACCCTTCTGTCCCTAACCCAGGCATGTCCAAACTCAGGCCCGGGGGCCAATTATGGCCCTCTGTGTCATTGTATGTGGCCCTCTGTCTTGCTGACCCAAAGTAGTCTTTGAGATCAAAAACACAAGCTCACTGTGTCATCCATCCAACTCCAGCTCAGCCAATATAGACATATCATAACCCGTTCTAAAGCCCACTCTGTCGTTGACTTTATTTGGATATATTTTACTGACGTTGTTTTGATTGTGTCACAAACATCTGTTAATGGTTCTACTGTCAATGGTGCGACGGTAAACAGTGTCATTCAGCCAACTTCAGCTTTGTTATAGATCCTTTTAAAACTCAGAACAGCCCGATGCCAGTCAAGACAGTTTTCCAGTCTGTGATGAGGGCCCTGGACTAGTCTGAACCAGAAGAAGACTGATACTCTGGTTTATCTGGCCATACTTTCTGCTGCTACAGTAAACATGATTATTATTATATTAATTATTATTAATAATTATTATTATTATGTTAAATAATAGATCCTGTTTGATGTGTGCAACCTGAGTGCTCTTATTTCTCCTTCTATTCTGCTGTAATATTCTCGACGGGTCATCCATCCATCCATCCATCCATTTTCTACCCTTTAATCCATTTCTGGGTCAGGGGGTCTCATAGCAGCAGCCCCTCACTGACCCTCTGCAGGTGGTGAGTCCACAGGAGGCTGCTCTCTGAGTGAGAGCATAGCCTTGATCTTTCTTTCCTCTCGACGGGTCAATTAAATTAAATATAATCCTAAATCACGTATGAGGACTAGACAAAACCGTTGGATTTTCCAACACAGATCAGAGAATCAAAAAAAATGCGATGATAAAGAACACACAGAGCCAATGTCTGTAAACGTGGAATGTAGAGAGTCCTACTGGTTTATCTGATCTCATCTCATCTGAATATTATCTCTTCCCGCAGCCCCACGTCCGACCCCCCGGCGTCCTTCACCAGCACGGCCGTCATCCCCACCACCGGAGCGCCCGCCAAGCCTCGCATCACCATCATCCAGAGCGCGTCCCCAGCCCACCCCAGATGCAGAGCGCCCGATGAGCCGCTCTCCCCAGACCGCAGCGACTCCCCCTTCTCCGGGCCCACAACCCCCGAGCGTGCTGCTTCCCCTTTGGAGAACACCACCACCGCCGCCGCCAACACCACCACCGCCACCACCACTGCTACCGCCACCACCACCATGGGACCGGGCCACGCTTTCTTCCGGGTGCAGAGGTCCGACAGCCAGGGCTCCAACGTGATCACGGCGGAGGACAACAAGATCCACATCCACCTGGGGCCTCAATTTCTGCAGGAGCGGCGGACTCTGGGCAGCTGCGGCGCCGTGTCCACCCCCCCCATGTCGCCGGTGAGGGGCAGCGGCAAAATCACCAGTAGTTTAGTGATAAAGCCGAGCTCCAGCCCCGTGCAAAGACCCGCACAGGTGACAGTAAGTAACGCTTTTAACTGACGTACTCCCATCCATCCCCCCCGCCCCTCTGGTCATCCTGGTACGCCGAAAACCTCACTCCTCCTCCTCCTCGAGCCGTGTCTTCTTCTTCTGTTTTATTTTCTGTTTTGTGCTTGGTCACGTGTGAAGTGAACTCTAAAAGAATAAACAAGGAGACATATTATGGCGTGCGAGGGCATTTGCTATTCGTTCTTTTTCATCGTATTGGCGCAGAAACGCCTACTCTGGGTCAGAACTGCAGACGTGATAAGCCCCGCCTCCTCATGCCTGTGGGGGGAGGGGCAAGGTGGTGGGTGAAACAGACTATTTTTCGTAAGCACCGAAGCCTCAACAAGACGACGCTCAAACAGGCAGGAATCAAACGGGAACATGGCTGTGACGACGTTCAGCTGAAATAATATGTCTCCTTTGTCTGTGTTTCTGCATGAGCACAAATGGTCACATCACATCGCTGCTGCAGACGCACTGACCGCCTCCTGCTCCTGGTTTTACGGTCAAACACCGATCCTGGATCAGCCGGGTCGGAGGCTACGCCGCTAACTACTGCTGCTCATGCTTTTTTTATTAATGCATTTATAAATGTCCAATCTGTTTGTAAAACTGTGCAGTAGAAATTATCTGGTCTCTCTCTGGTCTCTCTCTGGTCTCTCTCTGGTCTACCTCTGGTCTCTCTCTGGTCTCTCTCTGGTCTCTCTCTGGTCTCTCTCTGGTCTACCTCTGGTCTCTCTCTGGTCTCTCTCTGGTCTCTCTCTGGTCTCTCTCTCTGGTCTCTCTCTGGTCTACCTCTGGTCTCTCTCTGGTCTCTCTCTGGTCTCTCTCTGGTCTACCTCTGGTCTCTCTCTGGTCTCTCTCTGGTATCTCTCTGGGTCTCTCTCTCTGGTCTCTCTCTGGTCTCTCTCTGGTCTCTCTCTGGTCTCTCTCTGGTCTCTCTCTGGTCTCTCTCTGGTCTCTCTCTGGTCTCTCTCTGGTCTCTCTCTGGTCTCTCTCTGGTCTCTCTCTGGTCTACCTCTGGTCTCTCTCTGGTCTCTCTCTGGTCTACCTCTGGTCTACCTCTGGTCTACCTCTGGTCTCTCTCTGGTCTCTCTCTGGTCTCTCTCTGGTCTCTCTCTGGTCTCTCTCTGGTCTCTCTCTGGTCTCTCTCTGGTCTCTCTCTGGTCTATCTCTGGTCTACCTCTGGTCTCTCTCTGGTCTCTCTCTGGTCTCTCTCTGGTCTCTCTCTGGTCTCTCTCTGGTCTCTCTCTGGTCTCTCTCTGGTCTCTGTCTGGTCTACCTCTGGTCTCTCTCTGGTCTCTCTCTGGTCTCTTCCTGGTCTACTTCTATTATCTCTCTAGTCTCTTTCTGGCCTCTCTCTGGTCTCTCTTTGGTCTCTGTCTGGTCTATCTGGTCTACCTCTGGTCTCTTTCTGGTCTACCTCTGGTCCTCTCTTTTTTTCTTTTCTGTAAAAGCCCCAAAACATGCAATTACCAAAACTAGTGACAGAACCAAACCATCTTACACTTCACTGGGAATAAACACTGTAAATGCAGAGCATGGAGGCCCTCAGTGCGTCTACAGCAGGATCCACCCCCCCCTCCCCTACAGTGTATGTGATGCCATTAGCCCCTCCCCCTCATGACGTGCACCTACTGTACTTGCTGTAAATGGACTCTTTTCTACGTTTTGTTGTTGTTGTTGTTGTTGTGGTGTGCTACTGTGGTCCGCTCTCTCGCCAGCCCCTGACCGCACGATGTGATTGGTCGCTGGGGAAAACAAAGTGATCTAATACGAGTCTATATTTTTTATCAGTGTTTGGATTGTATGTTGTATGTGTTTTGTTCTGACGCATGCCCAGTAAAGAATGAGCAGCGACTCACTGAACCCGGTCTGGTCCATTTCTCAGTCAGACGAACCTCCACAGCCTCAGTATGACTCAGAACCAAGGACCAATCAGGACCAATCAGGACCAATCAGGAGACACTATCACGCACTGTGTTTTAGGAATGCTATTTATCTGCTCACACACAGTCACGGGAGAGATGTTTTCATACTAACCCTGTGAGTCAGAATTTGACTCTTTGGGGCAAAAGCTGACATTTTCAGTTTTCTGTCTGAAGAAGCTCTCTCTGGTCTCTCTCTCTCTGGTCTCTCTCTCTCTGGTCTCTCTCTCTCTGGTCTCTCTTCCTCTGATATTTCTTATTCTGGTCTTTCTCTGGTCTCACTCTCTTCTCTCTCTGGCCTTTCTCTCTTTGATATATTTCCAATCTCTCTCCCTTGGGTTTCACACTCTCTCCGTTCTCTCTCTAGAGTCTCTCTCTCTCTCTCTCTCTCTCTGGTCTCTCTCTCCGTTCTTGTGAGACCAGAGAGTGAGACCAGAAAGAGAGACCAGTGAGAGGCCAGAGAGAGAGACCAGAGAGAGAGACCAGCGAGAGAGACCAGAGAGAGAGACCAGAGAGAGACCAGAGAGAGAGACCAGCGAGAGAGAGACCAGCGAGAGAGAGACCAGAGAGAGAGACCAGAGAGAGACCAGAGAGAGAGACCAGAGAGAGACCAGAGAGAGACCAGAGAGAGAGACCAGAGAGAGACCAGAGAGAGACCAGAGAGAGACCAGAGAGAGAGACCAGAGAGAGACCAGAGAGAGACCAGAGAGAGAGACCAGAGAGAGACCAGAGAGAGACCAGAGAGAGACCAGAGAGAGAGACCAGAGAGAGACCAGAGAGAGACCAGAGAGAGAGACCAGAGAGAGACCAGAGAGAGACCAGAGAGAGACCAGAGAGAGACCAGAGAGAGCCAAGGGAGGGAGACCTCTACAACATCCTGATGAATACAAATTTAAATAGAGGAAAATTCAGATCAGAATTCCATTGACTTTGGGAGTAACAGAAGTTACAAACTGGACATTATCTTTGGTAAAAGATGCAAATAATTTATTACAATTAAAAATGTATAAAGAGAGAAAACATGTTGCTTTTATTGTGTCTAAATTTCCTGACAGAGAAAAGAAAGGGCGGCGAGTGCACGAGTTTGAAGATGAAGCATTTAGACAGAAGGGGAGGGGGGACAGTGTATGTCTGTGTCTCGTCCAGAATCACAGGACTTTATAAAGTTGTGGATTCATCAACAACAGATCAGAAAATCAAACTGTTTTCAACACAAGAAATGCAATGATAAGATACATATGGTCTCTCTGGTCTCTCTCTGGTCTCTCTCTCGGATCAAACTCTGGTCTCTCTCTGGTCTCTCTCTGGTCTCTCTCTGGTCTCTCTCTGGTCTCTCTCTGGTCTCTCTCTGGTCTCTCTCTGGTCTCTCTCTGGTCTCTCTCTGGTCTCTCTCTGGTCTCTCTCTGGTCTCTCTCTGGTCTCTCTCTGGTCTCTCTCTGGTCTCTCTCTCTGGTCTCTCTCTGGTCTCTCTCTGATCTCTCTCTGGTCTCTCTCTGGTCTCTCTCTGGTCTCTCTCTGGTCTCTCTCTGGTCTCTCTCTGGTCTCTCTCTGGTCTCTCTCTGGTCTCTCTCTGGTCTCTCTCTGGTCTCTCTCTGGTCTCTCTCTGGTCTCTCTCTGGGGTCTCTCTGGTCTCTCCAATCAAACTTATAAACAATGTGCTGAAGAAATAATCTTATTAGTTGGAAAAACACTTAAAAGTAACAAAAATACTCCATAAAACCAGAGATAACAATAAGTGTGTTTATTTATTGTGTGTTCACAAAAACATACAAACAACACAACACCAGTACAACCTCACTATGGCTGATGTTGTGGATGTGCTTCACCCTCGGGCGGCGAGTGTCCTGCACCAGGAAGAACCATAAAACACCCAAACAAAGAAGTGTTTGGGGGTCGCCGTGGCAACAGCGGCGACGTCATCCGGAATCCGACCCCAGAGACAAAAGCTCGACACGCATCTGTTCAGGAGAACCCAACCTCAACTCATGGTTATGAAGTGAAATACTGGAAGTACTGCATCTATATACTTGTACTGCAGTAGTGTGTCATGGTAGTACTACATCTATATACTTGTACTGCAGTAGTGTGTCATGGTAGTACTACATCTAAATACTTGTACTGCAGTAGTGTGTCATGGTAGTACTACATCTATATACTTGTACTGCAGTAGTGTGTCCTGGTAGTACTACATCTATATACTTGTACTGCAGTAGTGTGTCCTGGTAGTACTACATCTATATACTTGTACTGCAGTAGTGTGTCCTGGAAGTACTACATCTATATACTTGTACTGCAGTAGTGTGTCCTGGAAGTACTACATCTATATACTTGTACTGCAGTAGTGTGTCCTGGTAGTACTACATCTATATACTTGTACTGCAGTAGTGTGTCCTGGTAGTACTACATCTATATACTTGTACTGCAGTAGTGTGTCCTGGAAGTACTACATCTATATACTTGTACTGCAGTAGTGTGTCATGGTAGTACTACATCTATATACTTGTACTGCAGTAGTGTGTCATGGTAGTACTACATCTATATACTTGTACTGCAGTAGTGTGTCCTGGTAGTACTACATCTATATACTTGTACTGCAGTAGTGTGTCCTGGTAGTACTACATCTATATACTTGTACTGCAGTAGTGTGTCCTGGAAGTACTACATCTATATACTTGTACTGCAGTAGTGTGTCCTGGAAGTACTACATCTATATACTTGTACTGCAGTAGTGTGTCATGGTAGTACTACATCTATATACTTGTACTGCAGTAGTGTGTCATGGTAGTACTACATCTATATACTTGTACTGCAGTAGTGTGTCCTGGTGGGTACTACATCTATATACTTGTACTGCAGTAGTGTGTCATGGTAGTACTACATCTATATACTTGTACTGCAGTAGTGTGTCATGGTAGTACTACATCTATATACTTGTACTGCAGTAGTGTGTCATGGTAGTACTACATCTATATACTTGTACTGCAGTAGTGTGTCATGGTAGTACTACATCTATATACTTGTACTGCAGTAGTGTGTCCTGGTGGGTACTACATCTATATACTTGTACTGCAGTAGTGTGTCATGGTAGTACTACATCTATATACTTGTACTGCAGTAGTGTGTCATGGTAGTACTACATCTATATACTTGTACTGCAGTAGTGTGTCATGGTAGTACTACATCTATATACTTGTACTGCAGTAGTGTGTCCTGGAAGTACTACATCTATATACTTGTACTGCAGTAGTGTGTCCTGGAAGTACTACATCTATATACTTGTACTGCAGTAGTGTGTAATGGTAGTACTACATCTATATACTTGTACTGCAGTAGTGTGTCATGGTAGTACTACATCTATATACTTGTACTGCAGTAGTGTGTCATGGTAGTACTACATCTATATACTTGTACTGCAGTAGTGTGTCATGGTAGTACTACATCTATATACTTGTACTGCAGTAGTGTGTCCTGGTGGGTACTACATCTATATACTTGTACTGCAGTAGTGTGTCCTGGTGGGTACTACATCTATATACTTGTACTGCAGTAGTACTGTACTTTCCGCTCTTCACAGTTGCAAATGTAGTAAAGAAAACCAGTATAAAATGGTTAGCCGTGCTTCTAAGTTCACTATCTGATGTTCCTTAAAGACTTGAAAAGAACAGTATTTATCAAACGAGATGGATCCTAAAAAAACAATAGTAACGTGCACGTGGCCTTTTCATGTGCACGTGCACAGACCAGAGTGTGAGGGACCCCTACTGGTCAGTGTTGGTACTACTGCCCCTAACCCTTTAATGCTCACTGCTGTTTTTATTTTAGAAGATCTACAGTAGGAGCGATAATAACACAACTGTTTGTTTTGTTTTTTGAACCCCTAGTTTTTAAATTGCTTTTAAACTTCAACAAATGAGCTGCAGTATGATGTTAAAAGTGCCAAAATAATCATTCCATAAATAATAGTACTTCCATTACACACTACTTCCATAAATAATAGTACTTCCATTACACACTACTTCCATAAATAATAGTACTTCCATTACACACTACTTCCATAAATAATAGTACTTCCATTACACACTACTTCCATAAATAATAGTACTTCCATTACACACTACTTCCATAAATAATAGTACTTCCATTACACACTACTTCCATAAATAAGCAGCACCACTTGTGTCTAGGCCCCGGGGGACTGAGATTTCATCTCTCTCCAAGAACTTATAACACACACACACAAATATAAACACACACACACACACACACAAATATAAACACACACACACACACATATATAAAGACACACACACACACACACACACACACACACACACAAATATAAACACACACACACACACATATATAAAGACACACACACACACACAGCAGCTCTAACCAAGAGGGGGCGGGGCTTATCAGTTCTCTACTTTTTCTTCTGAACCAAAGAGTTTAGTTTAACACAAAATCACAAACATGAAATGAATAATATGATTGATCCCAGCTCCTCACAGCAGCAGGAGACGCTCCATTGATTTGAACGTCATTTCAAAACGTCCTACAGGTCATTATTTTGTATAAACGGACCTCTCTAAACAATAATGACGCTGCCCTTTGGCAACGCACTCTCTGATTGTAATTCATGTGTGTAGTTCAGCCACTCCGGAGCTAGCCACGCTCAATAAACGCAAATACCAATCAATCAACACACTATACTAGACTTATACCTTCAGGGCGAAGCGGACCCTGACCCGCAGCGGACCCTGACCCGCAGCGGACCCCGACCCGCAGCGGAGGGTTCAGGGTCCGCTGCGGGTCGGGGTCCGCTGCGGGTCAGGGTCCGCTGCGGGTCGGGGTCCGCTTCGTCCTGTCGGTACTTATTTTCCGATAATGACCTGCGTACGATACATTATCCTTTACATAAATGTCCTTCAAAGTGAAAGATCAGAGGACTAAAGCAGAGTGTGTGTTTTTCGCAGATCCCCCTCGAAGCATTCCGCCGCCCCGGGCCCACCAGGATCCCCAAACCCAGGAGCTCTGTCTCACACAAGGGCAGCTGCAGCGCCCCCTCTGGTGGACAGGCCACACTACAGGCAAGACAGAGCATCATCAACAACAACAACAACAGCAACCCCAACCTGATGAACCGCAGACTCTGACCTCAACCTGATGGACCCCCACCCCCTACTCTACTCTACCCTACTCTACCCTACTCTACCATACCCTACTCTACTCTACCCTACTCTACCCTACCCTACTCTACCCTACCCTACCCTACTCTACACTACTCTACTCTACCCTACCCTACCCTACTCTACACTACTCTACTCTACTCTACCCTACTCTACCCTACTCTACCCTACCCTACCCTACCCTACTCTACTCTACCCTACCCTACCCTACCCTACTCTACTCTACCCTACCCTACTCTACCCTACTCTACCCTACCCTACCCTACCCTACCCTACCCTACTCTACCCTACCCTACTCTATCCTACTCTACTCTACCCTACTCTACCCTACCCTACTCTACTCTACCCTACCCTACTCTACCCTACCCTACTCTACCCTACTCTACCCTACCCTACTCTACCCTACCCCACTCTACTCTACTCTACTCTACCCACCCCCATCCTACCCTAACCTACTCTACTCTACCCTACCCTACCCTACCCTACTGTAGTCTACTCTTCTCTTCTCTACACTGCTGTATTTCCATTGTGCTTTAGTATCTGGTACTGTATCCTAGCAACCTACCCACAACAACAAACTAGTATCTGCGGATATTCCTTGGTAACCATGGCTTCCAGGAGTACTCGGGCCAATCACAGCGAGCCACTTCTCGTTTGTGAAACCATTGATGCATTTATGGTTCTGGACAGTTTCTTTTGAGTGTGTGATTCTCGTGTTGAATGTACGGTCACTTTACCTCACTGTGGTGCTTCATCTGGAGTTTTCTTTATTAAAATAATCATTGAATCGGCCGAGGTCCAATGTAAATGTGTTTTAACAGATATGAAGGATATTAGTGGAGGATGTTGAAATGTTAATAAAGCTTTGTTCAAGTGGCAATAATGTAAATATAACGGATATAACTTTAAAGTCGAGAAAGCTGTCGTTATATTTGTGTTACACTTTTAGTTTTCAATAAAGATTTTTTTACATTGCTTTGTTTTGTGTGTTTAGTGTTTAGACGCGTCTGTAGGAAAAGCCCCTCTCTCACCTCTGGGCATGACTGAAAGGACGCTCCCATTCACACACACACAAAACTCACTATAACGTGGGTGTTAGAAGTGTCTTGCCTAAGGACACAGCAACAGTTTGGCACTTTACAGCCGCCCCACTGTGGCACCTGCTGTTCCCAGGTCTCCCATCACAGTACTAACTCGGCTCTGTCCTGCTTAGCTTCAGAGTTCTGAAAGGATCTTGTATTTGCAAGTGGTGCCTATAAAACTCTGTAGTCACATTTCACAGATTTCATGTTGATGAACACAAAATGGCTCACCTGGTCCACACCAGGTGTGGTCCTCTGGTCAGTGCGTTGCCACGGCGTCCATGGCGTCCCGCAGCGCACACAAGAACACACGTCTGTCGGCGCCACTGAGGGAGGCGCAGGTCCAGGAGCGACCAGGACCGTCCAGGACGAAGGCATGGGACACATCTGCACACATGGACCAGACATCCACATCAGAACCATGGACCATGGACCAGACATCCACATCAGAACCATGGACCATGGACCAGACATCCACATCAGAACCATGGACCATGGACCAGACATCCACATCAGAACCATGGACCATGGACCAGACATCCACATCAGAACCATGGACCAGACATCCACATCAGAACCATGGACCATGGACCAGACATCCACATCAGAACCATGGACCATGGACCAGACATCCACATCAGAACCATGGACCATGGACCAGACATCCACATCAGAACCATGGACCATGGACCAGACATCCACATCAGAACCATGGACCAGACATCCACATCAGAACCATGGACCAGACATCCACATCAGAACCATGGACCATGGACCAGACATCCACATCAGAACCATGGACCAGACATCCACATCAGAACCATGGACCATGGACCAGACATCCACATCAGAACCATGGACCATGGACCAGACATCCACATCAGAACCATGGACCATGGACCAGACATCTACATCAGAACCATGGACCATGGACCAGACATCCACATCAGAAACCATGGACCATGGACCAGACATCCACATCAGAACCATGGACCAGACATCCACATCAGAACCATGGACCATGGACCAGACATCCACATCAGAACCATGGACCATGGACCAGACATCCACATCAGAACCATGGACCATGGACCAGACATCCACATCAGAACCATGGACCATGGACCAGACATCCACATCAGAACCATGGACCAGACATCCACATCAGAACCATGGACCATGGACCAGACATCCACATCAGAACCATGGACCAGACATCCACATCAGAACCATGGACCATGGACCAGACATCCACATCAGAACCATGGACCATGGACCAGACATCCACATCAGAACCATGGACCAGACAACCACATCAGAACCATGGACCATGGACCAGACATCCACATCAGAACCATGGACCATGGACCAGACTTCCACATCAGAACCATGGACCAGACTTCCACATCAGAACCATGGACCATGGACCAGACATCCACATCAGAACCATGGACCATGGACCAGACATCCACATCAGAACCATGGACCATGGACCAGACATCCACATCAGAACCATGGACCATGGACCACACATCCACATCAGAACCATGGACCATGGACCAGACATCCACATCAGAACCATGGACCAAGGACCAGACATCCACATCAGAACCATGGACCATGGACCAGACATCCACATCAGAACCATGGACCAAGGACCAGACATCCACATCAGAACCATGGACCATGGACCAGACATCCACATCAGAACCATGGACCATGGACCAGACATACACATCAGAACCATGGACCAAGGACCAGACATCCACATCAGAACCATGGACCAAGGACCAGACATCCACATCAGAACCATGGACCAGACATCCACATCAGAACCATGGACCATGGACCAGACATCCACATCAGAACCATGGACCAGACATCCACATCAGAACCATGGACCATGGACCAGACATCCACATCAGAACCATGGACCAGACATCCACATCAGAACCATGGACCAGACATCCAGATCAGAACCATGGACCATGGACCAGACATCCACATCAGAACCATGGACCATGGACCAGACATCCACATCAGAACCATGGACCATGGACCAGACATCCACATCAGAACCATGGACCATGGACCAGACATCCACATCAGAACCATGGACCATGGACCAGACATCCACATCAGAACCATGGACCATGGACCAGACATCCAGATCAGAACCATGGACCATGGACCAGACATCCACATCAGAACCATGGACCAGACATCCACATCAGAACCATGGACCATGGACCAGACATCCACATCAGAACCATGGACCATGGACCAGACATCCACATCAGAACCATGGACCAGACATCCACATCAGAACCATGGACCATGGACCAGACATCCACATCAGAACCATGGACCAAGGACCAGACATCCACATCAGAACCATGGACCATGGACCAGACATCCACATCAGAACCATGGACCAAGGACCAGACATCCACATCAGAACCATGGACCATGGACCAGACATCCACATCAGAACCATGGACCAAGGACCAGACATCCACATCAGAACCATGGACCATGGACCAGACATCCACATCAGAACCATGGACCATGGACCAGACATCCACATCAGAAGAACCATGGACCAGACATCCACATCAGAACCATGGACCATGGACCAGACATCCACATCAGAACCATGGACCATGGACCAGACATCCACATCAGAACCATGGACCATGGACCAGACATCCACATCAGAACCATGGACCATGGACCAGACATCCACATCAGAACCATGGACCAGACAACAACCACATCAGAACCATGGACCATGGACCAGACATCCACATCAGAACCATGGACCATGGACCAGACATCCAGATCAGAACCATGGACCATGGACCAGACATCCACATCAGAACCATGGACCAGACATCCACATCAGAACCATGGACCAAGGACCAGACATCCACATCAGAACCATGGACCATGGACCAGACATCCACATCAGAACCATGGACCAAGGACCAGACATCCACATCAGAACCATGGACCAGACATCCACATCAGAACCATGGACCATGGACCAGACATCCACATCAGAACCATGGACCATGGACCAGACATCCACATCAGAACCATGGACCAGACATCCACATCAGAACCATGGACCAGACATCCACATCAGAACCATGGACCAAGGACCAGACATCCACATCAGAACCATGGACCATGGACCAGACATCCACATCAGAACCATGGACCAAGGACCAGACATCCACATCAGAACCATGGACCATGGACCAGACATCCACATCAGAACCATGGACCATGGACCAGACATCCACATCAGAACCATGGACCATGAACCATGGACCATAGTTCTCTCTGAAACAGCTTTGATTAGAACTGATCAGACCAAATCCAACCAAACGTCTGCTGCTTCATTCAGTCCTGGAGAAGGGTTCTGCAGCAGCACACATGGTACCTACAGCCCACCTGGTACTTAAACACACATGGTACCTACAGCACACCTGGTACTTAAAACACACCTGGTACCTACAGCAAACCTGGTACTTAAAACACACCTGGTACCTACAGCACACCTGGTACTTAAAACACACCTGGTACCTACAGCACACCTGGTGCTTCAACACACATGGTACCTACAGCACACTTGGTACCTAGAGCACACCTGGTACTTAAAACACACCTGGTACCTACAGCACACCTGGTACTTAAACACACATGGTACCTACATCACACCTGGTACCTAGTACCTACAGCACACCTGGTACTTAAAACACACCTGGTACCTACAGCACACCTGGTACTTAAACACACATGGTACCTACAGCACACCTGGTACTTAAACACACATGGTACCTACAGCACACATGGTACTTACAGCACACATGGTACTGTTGTGTGTGCTGTTATTAATATTCTTTAATTGTACATACTGTGTGTATCTTCATATGTGTAAAACTGGTTAATGTGAGCAATGGCAGGAAATCCACTTTATCTATAACGCACATTTCATAAACACAGATTCCAAAGTGCTGCACAATAAATTACAGTACTAAATAAAATCAATCCATTGTAAAACAGTAAAATAATAAAAAATCAAACATGTATAAATAAAAAATAACAATAAAAAGATGGAATAAAATAAAATAAACTAAAATGAAAATAAAAGGACCATACAACTCCTGCAGTGTTAAAAGCCAGAGACTTAAAACACATAGGATATGGGGGGGCAAAGGGGGGGCAGGGGGGGGCAGAGCGTTCCACAGCTTTGGTCCAGCCCCAGAGAAGGCCCGGTTCTAAGTCTCGTCCTCGGTACCACGAGCTGGAGCTGGGCCTTGGACCTCAGCGCAGGGCGGATGGTAAATTTGGATGAGGTCCGAGATGTAAGGAGGGGCCAGTTCGTTCAAAGCTTTAAAAACAAACAATTACATCTTAAAAACCTTAGATAAAAGTCGGAAATGATAAAAGCTTGATTTTAAAACGCAATTAATCTGCTTATCAAGTTTAAAATCACTTAAATCTAAATCATAGGTGACGTTTACAAAGACACTAGGACCAGCTGCATCTCACCAGCGTCTGTGTCCTGAGACTGCACATGTATGTCCTGCGGATGCATGAGACTGCACATGTATGTCCTGCGGATGCATGAGACTGCACATGTATGTCCTGTGGATGCATGAGACTGCACATGTATGTCCTGCGGATGCATGAGACTGCACATGTATGTCCTGCAGATGCATGAGACTGCACATGTATGTCCTGTGGATGCATGAGACTGCACATGTATGTCCTGCAGATGCATGAGACTGCACATGTATGTCCTGTGGATGCATGAGACTGCACATGTATGTCCTGCGGATGCATGAGACTGCACATGTATGTCCTGTGGATACATGAGACTGCACATGTATGTCCTGCGGATGCATGGGACTGCACATGTATGTCCTGTGGATGCATGAGACTGCACATGTATGTCCTGTGGATGCATGAGACTGCACATGTATGTCCTGTGGATACATGAGACTGCACATGTATGTCCTGTGGATACATGAGACTGCACATGTATGTCCTGTGGATACATGAGACTGCACATGTATGTCCTGTTGATGCATGAGACTGCACATGTATGTCCTGTTGATGAATGAGACTGCACATGTATGTCCTGTGGATGCATGAGACTGCACATGTATGTCCTGTGGATGCATGAGACTGCACATGTATGTCCTGTTGATGAATGAGACTGCACATGTATGTCCTGTGGATGCATGAGACTGCACATGTATGTCCTGTGGATACATGAGACTGCACATGTATGTCCTGTGGATACATGAGACTGCACATGTATGTCCTGCGGATGTATGGGACTGCACATGTATGTCCTGTGGATACATGAGACTGCACATGTATGTCCTGCGGATACATGAGACTGCACATGTATGTCCTGTGGATACATGAGACTGCACATGTATGTCCTGCGGATACATGAGACTGCACATGTATGTCCTGCGGATACATGAGACTGCACATGTATGTCCTGTGGATGCATGAGACTGCACATGTATGTCCTGTGGATACATGAGACTGCACATGTATGTCCTGTGGATGCATGAGACTGCACATGTATGTCCTGTGGATACATGAGACTGCACATGTATGTCCTGTGGATACATGAGACTGCACATGTATGTCCTGTGGATGCTGATAGCACTAAGTCTGAATTTGACTTGATGTATTCTGATTATGTCATTAATCTCTTTCTTTAAAACATTCCTCCTCCAACACTGCACTGGTTTGTGCGGGAAACCCCATACTACAGTACCTACAGCACACATGGTACTTACAGCACACATGGTACCTACAGCACACATGATACTTACAGCACACATGGTGCACAGCACACATGGTACCTACAGCACACACTGTACCTACAGCACACATGGTACACAGCACACATGGTACCTACAGCACACACTGTACCTACAGCACACATGGTACACAGCACACATGGTACCTACAGCGTGAGTGGTTGACCTCTCGGACGCTGAGGCCAGACAGAGCCACAGACGCCATGAAGCTGTGGGAGCGTGTCTGGGTCACGGTGAAGGGGACGTGGCGCTGGTCCAGACGGGTCAGCACCAGGGCGTCAGAGAACAAGAACAAACCCATGTCTGCGACCGGCTCCAGCGCTCTGCGGAGACACAAGACATCACCCTGAAAGAATCTTCAAGAACAAGGACCAGGAACACCTGGTGCCTGATGTTATAGATGTTAATAATAATAATAATAATATTGTTAGACTTGATGTTTCTGAGAGCAGGAGTTCTGACACATACAGTGGGGAGAAAAGAAATAAGTCAGCCACATACACTGTTTCTGGTATTTTGGCCCATTCCTCCGACAGACTTTCCACTTCCTGTTTCTCTGTTTTCTGTGGAGTTGAGATTTAGAGACTTGCTCCAGGACCTTGCTCCATACAAACTCACTTGGTCAAACTACTCTTTACCAGGGGTTGTTGTGGTCTTTACCTGAGGTTGTTGTGGTCTTTACCTCAGATTCAGATTCAGATTCATTTATTTGCCATTTGCAGTAAAACCACATTGGAAAAACTGTGCAAGACTACCCCGGTGTGCACCAGACAGAGGAGACGACACACACCAGAGCTCTTGCCACGGCGCCATCTTTACGGCGCCATGCGACAAACAGTAGAATAAACAGCAGAGAGCAATAACATACAGTTTCACAGACAGTTGGATAGACACATTGTGCCTTGTATAAAGCACGGATTTTTTCTCGGGATGAAGCACCTCCTACAGCCGGCCCAATGTGGCTGTCAGAGGGGGGCGGGGTCAGGGAGGGGGTGAGTCGGAAACACAGTGAGGAGTGGAGGGGAGGGAGGGAGCAAGATGGATAGAGAGGGAGGCGGGGGAGACGGGATCCGAGCTGGAGACTGAAGTGTGAGATTGTTGTAGATGGGGACCTTGTTATTATGGCCTTGGCCCGAGGAATGTGAGATAAGAGTAGAGAGAAGACACAGCAGGAGAAACACATCGCCTCAGGGGGACAATATTAAATGCAATGTCAGGCAGATATTCTATTAAATCCAATTAAACCGAATTACGGCGCCCTCAGACCCCGTACACAGGGGCAGATCCAAGCCGGGTCAGAGAGTTCAAGCCTGACACACAATGTCATTCAATCTCAACTCCAGAGTTTTATGTCCATCGAGTGAACGAGCTGCGAGGTCTTTAACCAACTGTTCCACCAAAACCACTCTCCTTTGTCCAGACACGGCGCTCTCAACCACGACGCGGCTAAGCTCCTTGTACATCCCATCAATTTTGTCGGCCAGCAGGTCGTGAATCTTGCGAACTGCCATGCCTCCGAATTTGTGGTAGAAGAGAACAGCTCCAAAACCAAACAGGAGGATTCCCACCACCAAAATGCCAAAGATATATACGTCTTCCGAATCTTCAATGGACAGGGTCGACAGACAGAGGGGCTGAAACTTGTTCCAGCTGTCAAGAGTATACCCCGCTGGTGAAGTCCCGTCCGGGCACACGGGCTCTCCAGACCCACGCTTACGTGTTGAAAAGATAGAATCAATTGCGTTGAGGGACCAGTTAATCATTTCCATTCTTGTTAAAGTTGTCTGTGGCAAAACTCCAGGAAAAAGACAAAAACAGGAGATAGCAAGCAACCTGGGATTGTTGCGATCTTTACCTGAGGTTGTTGTGATCTTTACCTGGGGTTGTTGTGGTCTTTACCTGGGGTTGTTGTGGTCTTTACCTGGGGTTGTTGTGGTCTTTACCTGAGGTTGTTGTGATCTTTACCTGGGGTTGTTGTGGTCTTTACCTGAGGTTGTTGTGGTCTTTACCTGGGGTTGTTGTGGTCTTTACCTGGGGTTGTTGTGGTCTTTACCTGGGGTTGTTGTGGTCTTTACCTGGGGTTGTTGTGGTCTTTACCTGGGGTTGTTGTGGTCTTTACCTGAGGTTGTTGTGGTCTTTACCTGAGGTTGTTGTGGTCTTTACCTGGGGTTGTTGTGGTCTTTACCTGGGGTTGTTGTGGTCTTTACCTGAGGTTGTTGTGGTCTTTACCCGAGGTTGTTGTGATCTTTACCTGGGGTTGTTGTGGTCTTTACCTGGGGTTGTTGTGGTCTTTACCTGGGGTTGTTGTGGTCTTTACCTGAGGTTGTTGTGATCTTTACCTGGGGTTGTTGTGATCTTTACCTGGGGTTGTTGTGATCTTTACCTGGGGTTGTTGTGGTCTTTACCCGAGGTTGTTGTGATCTTTACCTGGGGTTGTTGTGATCTTTACCTGGGGTTGTTGTGGTCTTACCTGAGGCAGTCCGGGAGCGTGTGGTCCGGGCTTTGGTACAGGACACAGAGGTGAGAGCTGAGGAGCTGACGAGTTCCTTCTGCAAGGTTCTAAAAGTCACAGACATAGGATCAAGAATACTGTGGGGAGAGAGGAGGAGAGAGGAGGAGAGAGGAGGGAGGAGGGAGGAGGGGAGAGAGGAGAGAGGAGAGATAGGAGGGATGAGGGAGGAGGGAGGAGAGGAGAGAGGAGAGAGGAGAGATAGGAGGGATGAGGGAGGAGGGAGGAGAGGAGAGAGGAGAGAGGAGAGAGAGGAGGGAGGAGGGAGGAGGGAGGAGGGGAG
>OZ035844.1:697500-713741 GCA_964034765.1 Knipowitschia caucasica | reverse complement strand
GTGGGAGGGACTCATGGCACTGGTTGCCTCGCTTCTGTCCGTGTGCCCCAGGGCAGCTGTGGCTACATTAGTTTATCGCCACTGTGTTGGAACTGAATGAATAACAACATGTGAAGTGTCTTTGAGCGTCCCCTGAAAAGTGCTAAATGAACCTTTTATATCATCCATCCATCCATTTTCTTCCACTTCATCCGTTGCCGGGTTGTTGGGGCAGCTGTCTAAGCAGAGACGCCCAAACTTCCCTCTCACACACTTCCTCCAGCTTCATTATCATCATCATCATTATTATTGTGATTATTATCATTATTATCATTATTATTATTATCATTAATATTATCATTATTATTGTTATTATTATTATTGTGATTATTATTATTATTATCTCACTTGAGCTGAGTCTTGTTGCTCCTGGCGATCAGAGCCTGAAGCACATGTTTCCTCTGACCGTCTGTCCACAGGTCGAACCAGTGCAGCAGGAGCTCCACACGCTTCTCAAACAGCTGCACGCGAACACACACAATAAATCACAAAAAGCATTGATTTAATATTAGTGTTTCATACTGACAAAGCTGTTATCTGAACTTAGAAGCATGGCTAACCACAGTGAAAGAGTCAATGAACTTAGAAGCATGGTTAACCACAGTGAAAGAATCAATGAACTTAGAAGCATGGTTAACCACAGTGAAAGAGTCAATGAACTTAGAAGCATGGCTAACCACAGTGAAAGAATCAATGAACTTAGAAGCATGGCTAACCACAGCGAAAGAGTCAATGGACTTAGAAGCATGGTTAACCACAGTGAAAGAATCAATGAACTTAGAAGCATGGTTAACCACAGTGAAAGAGTCAATGAACTTAGAAGCATGGCTAACCACAGTGAAAGAATCAATGAACTTAGAAGCATGGCTAACCACAGTGAAAGAGTCAATGGACTTAGAAGCATGGCTAACCACAGTGAAAGAGTCAATGAACTTAGAAGCATGGTTAACCACAGTGAAAGAATCAATGAACTTAGAAGCATGGTTAACCACAGTGAAAGAGTCAATGAACTTAGAAGCATGGCTAACCACAGTGAAAGAATCAATGAACTTAGAAGCATGGCTAACCACAGTGAAAGAGTCAATGAACTTAGAAGCATGGTTAACCACAGTGAAAGAATCAATGAACTTAGAAGCATGGCTAACCACAGTGAAAGAGTCAATGAACTTAGAAGCATGGCTAACCACAGTGAAAGAGTCAATGGACTTAGAAGCATGGCTAACCACAGTGAAAGAGTCAATGGACTTAGAAGCATGGCTAACCACAGTGAAAGAGTCAATGGACTTAGAAGCATAGCTAACCTGCTGCTGTGCTGTTTCCTCTGCTTTTGTCGTGTCTCGCCTGTTTTCTATTATTTTGACTCAATTCATTTTCATATATTTGCGTGTCCCTAAATCACAGAAGCAAAGAAACCCCCCGGAGTCACACTGAGACAGGGGTTCGCTCTCCCATAAACGGACCGGTGAAGATACAAACAAATCTAAGTAAAAAACTGCTCTTATAACAAACGAGCTATGGATTTAAGTATTCATTAGTAATATTGGCTGGTGCTATGAGACTTGGGTGGCATCTCTGACTGCCACCCCCCTGACCCAGAAATGGATTAAAGGTTAGAAAATGGATGGATGGATAGTAATATTAAACACGTAATTAACATATAAGTAATATGTAAGTATAAGTAATAAAAACATAAGTAATATAATAGGAAGTAAAGTCAAATTGAAATGACTCATTTGTCACAGATCTGTGGCTTTTTGGAGTTTACATGAATCTATTAAAACTCTGGGACCTGGCACCGGATGAAGCGGAAGAAAATGTCTGGACGGAAATGATTAAACGTGAGTAATGATGAAAGATATGAAAATTATTAGTCCCACAGAAGTGAAGAGACAGAGAGGGGCAGACACAACACACGTGCACAGCTGTCACGTGCACGGCGGACGGGTCCTGGTCCTGACCTGCAGGTTGTGGGTCTTGTTGGTCAAAGGGGTCCAGGAGCTGAAGAGAGTCCCAGGAGCGCGCACTTGGTCCCGGGGCGCCGCGTAGTCCGTGCCCTGGAGCGGCCACCGCTTTACGGAGTGTGGGGTGGGGCGTGAAGACATTATGGAGACCCAAGACAGGTCTGGACCAGGTCTGAATCCGGTCTGGACCAGGTCTGACCGGGCAGTAGTGCCGTAACCCGGGAGACGCACCACAACACAGCGCATTCCTCCAGTCTGCGCGCTCCCTCCTCAGAGTGAAGACCTGAATAATTAACGTGCGCGCGCGCGCGTGCGTGTGTGTAAGCAGATGGAGAACAGATAATAATAATACATTTTATGAACACTATTAAAGTTTCGAATGTTATTGCTTTGTGTATGAAATGTGCTACACAAATAAACTTGAAAAGTACAAACACGGGCAACAGAAGCAGTGTGACTGGATTTTACTCTCCTGATACTACGGCGCCCCCTGCTGGTCGCCCTGGGGACAGCCGTAGACAAAACACATAAAGTACATAGTTTTTACTCTTGTATTTGTGATTTAATATATTGTGTATTAAAATGTGCTTTCTTTCACTAACGACTCTCCCCAACCTTTTTCAAACAGATTTAAAAGAAAAACAACAATAACATGAGTGATGCTTTATTAGAACGATACATCACTCCCACAGAACACTCAGAAAAACAGAAAAACCCAACGACCAAAAGGCAAAGATATGACCAGTGCAATACAATTAAGGCGGCTTTCTCTCCTCCAGCTTCACTGCACCGTTAAAACAGACTTTACATTCACAGCTGATGGTTAAAGCTATGTTCAGAAAAATATATTATTATTATATGTGTATAATAATATATTATTATTATGTGTCGAGGGGACAGAGATTGCACACGTTAGGAATAGTTTCACATCCGCAGAGGTTTATTGCCAGGGTCTGGAATGCCCGCGTACGGCATTACCGCCTTAAACCTCCAGCCGTGACCAGAGGGTAAAGGTTTAAAGTGCACTCGGATAATTAGGACGCGAAGGAAGCCTGAAACGTTAACAAACGAGAAGCTACTTTGGAACAGGAGAAAATCTACATCAGCGTCTGTATAAATCATATGTATGTGTTTTTTCATCATGAGAATTAATACTTAAAGCTGGGGTATGCATCTTTCAGACCAAATCGATAGAACTCTAATAAACCCAGGTCTCTTAGTTCCCAGCTTGATTTCAGTTTGCCTCCATCACTAGTTTCATGTATTTTTGGTCTTGGTCACTTCTTTTGATCTGCTTTTTTGGACAAAAAAGTGAAAAAGAGAATCAGCCAATCAGATTTCAGTCCAAAGAGACAAACAGTGACTCACAGGGCACTTCTTTTACACACCTCCCCAAAGGTTTCTGACTGGTTCCTTGTTGATGCAGGAGAGTCTCATAACATTTATCAACATTTTATATCTCCAAACAGTTTGATTTTCTGATCTGCTGTTGGGGAATCCACAACTTTAAGTAAAACAAATAGATACATGTTGTGGTTTGATTTGTTCGCACCATTTTACTTTGACAAGACTAGTGACAATTCAGGTCCCCCAGCTTTAACTCACAACAGTCTGATGGCGTCGTTATTTAGTCGACTTGTTTTGATGCGATTCCAGTTCCAGATCTGAGCGTGGATGGAGCTAAACACCGCTGCAGGTCTGTGTCGGATGAGGAACACTCGGTTCAGGTCTCAGTATTGCTCACGCCGTTAAAAGATTAGAAGAAAATAAAAAGGATAAAAATCATTTGTAAAATGGCTATAAATCATAGAAAAGTCACACGGTTAGAGCTACAGATATGTCACATATTCAACATTTTTAAAACTCAATTTGCTCAAATCTGTAAAGGCAGTGATTTAGGCCTGACCCAGACCTCTTTAGGGTCTGGGGACTTCGGCATAGGTCCTCTTTAACTGTCCTGGGACTGTCCTAGTGGACCGCCTTGGGACTGTCTTGGTGGACCGCCTTGGGAATCTCTCGGTGGACCGCCTTGGGATAGTCTTGGTGGACCGCCTTGGGATAGTCTTGGTGGACCGCCTTGGGACTCTCTCGGTGGACTGCCTTGGGACTCTCTTGGTGGACCGCCTTGGGATAGTCTTGGTGGACCGCCTTGGGATAGTCTTGGTGGACCGCCTTGGGATAGTCTTGGTGGACCGCCTTGGGATAGTCTTGGTGGACCGCCTTGGGACTCTCTTGGTGGACCGCCTTGGGACTCTCTTGGTGGACTGCCTTGGGACAATCCTGGCTGTCGGCGAGGTTCAGTTTCTGGCTGCACATACGCGGGTTAAGTACCATTTTTTAGACGTAAACATTGAGCTCAGAGCGGATTTAAACATAATGACAGCTCTGCACAACAGCAGTCTGATACAGCTCTGACTGCAGACGCTGCTCCCTCTGCACCACAACAGTCTAATACACAACCTCCATCTTTCTCTCACTAAGAACCAGACCTGAAACCTGAACTTCTCCACTTGACAAAGCACCTTTGCATCTGGAGAGGACCAGGACCAGGATCAAGACTCATCCCCACTGGGTCCAACCTGCACCGGAACAGTTGCAAACCGTCCCAGTCCTGGTTTGTTGAAGAGATCAAGAGAAACTGGACTGAATCTGGACCTTAACTTTCGTCCCCAAACTCTCTGACCCTAAACTGTGGTCTCCCTCTGGCCTCAGTTATCTTTTAGACAAAAAACATCTGTAGAAGTAGCATAGTTCTATTTGAGACTGCTTTGATCCGGATCAGCGCCAAAGGCCGTGCTTGGACTGATCCTGAAGAATGCTGTGACTGTGAGTACAGTTATGTCAGTAATCTGTGCTTTTCCTTTTCCTCATGTTCCTGAAAACACTTCATGACAAAAGGATACATGGATGAACTCAGCTCCTCCAACTGTGAACACAAAACACCATCAAATCAAACCACCGCCACCGTTTTTATGGGTTCATGGGAAAAAGATAGTATTTAATCAAAATGTGCAGACGGAGTCAGACCTCTCAGAGATCGTGACAGACCTCAAATAGACCGACAGACCTCAAATAGACCGAGACAGACCTCAAATAGACCGAGACAGACCTCAAATAGACCGAGACAGACCTCAAATAGACCGAGACAGACCTCTCAGAGACCGAGACAGACCTCTCAGAGACCGAGACAGACCTCTCAGAGACAGACCTCTCAGAGACCGAGACAGACCTCTCAGAGACCGAGACAGACCTCTCAGAGACCGAGACAGACCTCTCAGAGACAGAGACAGACCTCTCAGAGACCGAGACAGACCTCTCATAGACCGAGACAGACCTCTCAGAGACCGAGACAGACCTCTCAGAGACAGACCTCTCAGAGACCGAGACAGACCTCTCAGAGACAGACCTCTCAGAGACAGACCTCTCATAGACAGAGACAGACCTCTCAGAGACAGAGACAGACCTCTCAGAGACCGAGACAGACCTCTCATAGACCGAGACAGACCTCTCAGAGACCGAGACAGACCTCTCAGAGACCGAGACAGACCTCTCAGAGACAGACCTCTCAGAGACCGAGACAGACCTCTCAGAGACCGAGACAGACCTCTCAGAGACAGAGACAGACCTCTCAGAGACCGAGACAGACCTCTCATAGACCGAGACAGACCTCTCAGAGACCGAGACAGACCTCTCAGAGACAGACCTCTCAGAGACCGAGACAGACCTCTCAGAGACAGACCTCTCAGAGACAGACCTCTCAGAGACAGACCTCTCAGAGACCGAGACAGACCTCTCAGAGACAGACCTCTCAGAGACAGAGACAGACCTCTCAGAGACAGACCTCTCAGAGACAGACCTCTCAGAGACAGAGACAGACCTCTCAGAGACAGACCTCTCAGAGACCGAGACAGACCTCTCAGAGACAGACCTCTCAGAGACCGAGACAGACCTCTCAGAGACCGAGACAGACCTCTCAGAGACCGAGACAGACCTCTCAGAGACCGAGACAGACCGAGACAGACCTCTCAGAGACCGAGACAGACCTCTCAGAGACCGAGACAGACCTCTCAGAGACCGAGACAGACCTCTCAGAGACAGACCTCTCAGAGACAGACCTCTCAGAGACAGAGACAGACCTCTCAGAGACAGACCTCTCAGAGACAGAGACAGACCTCTCAGAGACCGAGACAGACCTCTCAGAGACAGAGACAGACCTCTCAGAGACAGACCTCTCAGAGACAGACCTCTCAGAGACAGACCTCTCAGAGACAGAGACAGACCTCTCAGAGACAGACCTCTCAGAGACAGACCTCTCAGAGACAGAGACAGACCTCTCAGAGACAGACCTCTCAGAGACAGACCTCTCAGAGACAGACCTCTCAGAGACAGAGACAGACCTCTCAGAGATAGAGACAGACCTCTCAGAGACAGAGACAGACCTCTCAGAGACAGAGACAGACCTCTCAGAGACAGAGACAGACCTCTCAGAGACAGAGACAGACCTCTCAGAGACCGAGACAGACCTCTCAGAGACAGAGACAGACCTCTCAGAGACAGACCTCTCAGAGACAGACCTCAGACCTCTCAGAGACCTCTCAGAGACAGACCTCTCAGAGACAGACCTCTCAGAGACAGACCTCTCAGAGACCGAGACAGACCTCTCAGAGACAGACCTCTCAGAGACCGAGACAGACCTCTCAGAGACCGAGACAGACCGAGACAGAGACCGAGACAGACCGAGACAGACCTCTCAGAGACCGAGACAGACCTCTCAGAGACCGAGACAGACCTCTCAGAGACCGAGACAGACCTCTCAGAGACAGACCTCTCAGAGACAGACCTCTCAGAGACAGAGACAGACCTCTCAGAGACAGACCTCTCAGAGACAGAGACAGACCTCTCAGAGACAGAGACAGACCTCTCAGAGACCGAGACAGACCTCTCAGAGCCAGAGACAGACCTCTCAGAGACAGAGACAGACCTCTCAGAGACAGACCTCTCAGAGACAGAGACAGACCTCTCAGAGACAGACCTCTCAGAGACAGAGACAGACCTCTCAGAGACAGAGACAGACCTCTCAGAGACCGAGACAGACCTCTCAGAGCCAGAGACAGACCTCTCAGAGACAGAGACAGACCTCTCAGAGACAGACCTCTCAGAGACAGACCTCTCAGAGACAGACCTCTCAGAGACAGACCTCTCAGAGATAGAGACAGACCTCCCAGAGCCAGAGACAGACCTCTCAGAGCCAGAGACAGACCTCTCAGAGACAGACCTCTCAGAGACAGACCTCTCAGAGCCAGAGACAGACCTCTCAGAGACAGACCTCTCAGAGACAGACCTCTCAGAGACAGACCTCTCAGTGACAGACCTCTCAGAGACAGACCTCTCAGAGACAGACCTCTCAGAGACAGACCTCTCAGAGACAGAGACAGACCTCTCAGTGACAGACCTCTCAGAGACAGACCTCTCAGAGACAGAGACAGACCTCTCAGAGACAGACCTCTCAGAGACAGACCTCTCAGAGCCAGAGACAGACCTCTCAGAGACAGAGACAGACCTCTCAGTGACAGACCTCTCAGAGACAGACCTCTCAGAGACAGACCTCTCAGAGACAGACCTCTCAGAGACAGACCTCTCAGAGACAGAGACAGACCTCTCAGAGACAGAGACAGAGACAGACCTCTCAGTGACAGACCTCTCAGAGACAGACCTCTCAGAGACAGAGACAGACCTCTCAGAGACAGAGACAGAGACAGACCTCTCAGTGACAGACCTCTCAGAGACAGACCTCTCAGAGACAGACCTCTCAGAGACAGACCTCTCAGAGACAGACCTCTCAGAGACAGAGACAGACCTCTCAGAGACAGAGACAGACCTCTCAGAGACAGACCTCTCAGAGACAGACCTCTCAGAGACAGAGACAGACCTCTCAGAGACAGAGACAGACCTCTCAGAGACAGAGACAGACCTCTCCAAAGGTATTGGGAGGGTTAGGGTTGGTAGGTGATGGGAGAGTTCAGTGATTCCTCGCTCACTCACGTTCAGCAGTAGTTTGTCCATGTTGCTGTCGGAGGCGGTCTTCCTCTGGTCCTCGGGCATCAGGTCCACCTCTCCGTGGAGGTCGAACTGGAGGTGGGCCAGCTTCTCCTGCATCTCCCGCACCTGCTCCATCTGCCCGATGGAGCACTCGTTACCTGCCCACACATGAGGCCTTTAGTAAACGCGGGAATGAGGGAATCGAACCCCTTGGCCCGATCATAGAGAATCATTTCAGATTCAGATTCAGATTCAGTTTATTTTGCCATTTGCAGTAAAAAAAACCACATTGGAATACATTAGCAAAAGTCTCCAGTGTGCACAGACAAATACAGACATAAAACAACATTAAAAGACAAAAATAAAACAAATAAAACAGTAAACAAATGTCACTGTGAAATCGATCGACTAAAACAGTTTCAAAACAAGTGCAAATCATTAAAGTGCTCTGTTCACACTGATAACAGCTTGTGGATAAAAACTGTTAGCGTAACGAGATGTCCTGCATCTCAGAGAGCGATATCTTCTGCCAGAGGGAAGAAGCTGGAACATGGCTTTCCCAGGGTGGCCAGAAGAGTCATTAACAATCCTAAGAGCTTTGTTTAAAAGTCTGGATTTATAAAGAACCTCCAGAACAGGAAGCTCACAGCCCACAGTCCTCTTTGCAGAGCGGAGCACCTTGTTTAAAGCTCTCTTTTCTTTATCTGTGATGTTTCCAAACCACACAGAGCTCCTTTTTGATCGATCACACAGTGCATTCATCACGAAAGGCCTTTGACCAGAATCTATTGTCTACAGTCTATTGCTCTATTGTCTCGACCATAGACTGTAAATATTAACAGATGTAGTCACTTCTATCTCAGCCGATCAAACTAATGTATATCTAATATATACTCCCCTCAGCATCGACAGCATCTGGAACTAAGAGGACCAAGAGCCACTTTTGGACCAAGAACCACTTTTGGACCAAGAGCCACTTTTGGACCAAGAACCACTTTTGGACCAAGAACCACTTTTGGACCAAGAGCCACTTTTGGATCAAGAACCACTTTTGGACCAAGAACCACTTTTGGACCAAGAACCACTTTTGGACCAAGAGCCACTTTTGGACCAAGAGCCACTTTTGGACCAAGAACCACTTTTGGACCAAGAACCACTTTTGGACCAAGAGCCACTTTTGGACCAAGAGCCACTTTTGGACCAAGAACCACTTTTGGACCAAGAACCACTTTTGGACCAAGAGCCACTTTTGGACCAAGAACCACTTTTGGACCAAGAGCCACTTTTGGACCAAGAACCACTTTTGGACCAAGAACCACTTTTGGACCATCCTGTAACGTATTCGAAAAGAAAGAAGACGCCATACAAAATCATTGGGTAATTCTGTTTCCTGGTACACCCCCACCGTGGGGAGTGAGATTGCAGCGAGTCAGCGCACATGCTCATGGAGCTTTTTGAACCGGGACCCGCACTGGTCTCATCAGGCTGCACCACATGGTTCTTACCGAAGGCCTGCAGTTTCCCCGAGTGGAAGTCGTCGAGCAGACTGAGCAGGCCCTTCTCCATCTCCTGCACATCGGACACATCTGTGAGGAACGAGTGCTGCACGATGGGGGCGCTCGGGCCCTGAGTGGGGGTCCTCGAGCCGAATGGATAGCGCCCTTTGTCTTTGCCTGGTCTAAAACACAACGCCATCCTCCGTCAGAATGAATGAATGTGGAAGGCAAACATCATAGGGAAGATTCTATACAGTTTGTCTGCTTTGGCTTTTTAACCATACAATTTTTCTTTTGTTTTCTTCCTCGTGAAGTTTAACAAAGATACAAGAGAGGGGAAGTGTAAGACAAATAAATTACAATTAGGTTCAGACTTGGTTAAATGCAGAACATGTGTGGAAGAAGCTTGTAGCGAATGATGACAAGAAAACAAGGTAAAAGTTAAAGTTAGAAAAAATAATATTGCATTGTATATTGGTAAGGTTTTTGTGTGATAACTATGATACTATCGATAAGCAATCAGAATAGACATAGCAAGAAGCAAACATACAGTAACATCTGCAGCTGACACTCTGCGTATCTACAGCAGAACTGTATAGAGAAAGTATCCACAAATATTCCAAATGCTAAAAGAATAAACGCAAGTCAGTAGTTGAGGCAGAGACTGACCTCCGGCCTCGGCTCCTCTGGCTCGAGTTGGTGCCCATGGTGTGGCCCAGAGGTCGGCCCCCGCAGGAGCTGCTCTTGCGGATGGACCCAGAGGGAGCGACGCCGGCTCCGCTGCTGGACGTCCTGGGACTCCTACGCTTCAGCTTCTTCTCCTCCATCTCTGGGACATGTTCAGACGACCCGGGTCGAGCTGGACGCAGGACAGAGGCAGGGGTCAGAGGAGAGAGGAGTGAGGAGAGAGGAGTGAGGAGTGAGGAGAGAGGAGTGAGGACAGAGGAGTGAGAAGAGAGGAGTGAGGAGAGAGGAGAGAGGAGAGAGGAGAGAGGACAGAGGAGTGAGAAGAGAGGAGTGAGAAGAGAGGAGAGAGGACAGAGGAGAGAGGAAAGAGGAGAGAGGACAGAGGAGAGAGGAAAGAGGAGAGAGGACAGAGGAGAGAGGACAGAGGAGAGAGGACAGAGGAGAGAGGAAAGAGGAGTGAGAAGAGAGGAGTGAGGAGAGAGGAGAGAGGAGAGGGGTCAGAGGACAGAGGACAGAGGAGAGAGGAGAGAGGAGAGAGGACAGAGGACAGAGGAGAGAGGAGAGAGGAGAGAGGAGAGAGGACAGAGGAGAGAGGACTGAGGAGAGAGGAGAGAGGAGAGAGGACAGAGGAGAGAGGACTGAGGAGAGAGGAGAGGGGTCAGAGGACAGAGGACAGAGGAGAGAGGAGAGAGGACAGAGGAGAGAGGACTGAGGAGAGAGGAGAGAGGAGAGAGGACAGAGGAGAGAGGAGAGAGGAGAGAGGACAGAGGAGAGAGGACTGAGGAGAGAGGAGAGGGGTCAGAGGACAGAGGACAGAGGAGAGAGGAGAGAGGACAGAGGAGAGAGGACTGAGGAGAGAGGAGAGGGGTCAGAGGACAGAGGACAGAGGAGAGAGGAGAGAGGACAGAGGAGAGAGGACTGAGGAGAGAGGAGAGAGGAGAGAGGACAGAGGACAGAGGAGAGAGGACAGAGGAGAGAGGACTGAGGAGAGAGGACAGAGGAGAGAGGACAGAGGAGAGAGGACTGAGGAGAGAGGACTGAGGAGAGAGGACTGAGGAGAGAGGACAGAGGACAGAGGAGTGAGGAGAGGACAGAGGACAGAGGAGTGAGTGGAGTAACTCTACTTTCTGAAAATCATATGAATTCATACTTTCTTACATTATGTTTTAAGGTTAAAAAAGTCCGAACCCTCTGGACCTGACTCTGCTCGTTAGAATCTCGGACTCACTCCCAAACTTTAATCAGCCTCAAACCCATCTGTTCACACAAGCTTTTCCAGAAACCCTTTTTTACCAAGCGTCTTTGAATGTCAAAAACAAGGGCTATACAAGTTTGACACATCACTACTAGTACTATTATTATTATTATTATTATTATTCATAAAGTCAAGATTCCATGTTTTCTGGGTGTTAAATGCAGCTGTTGAAGCACTTTAACTTGTTTTACCAAAATAAACAACAAGAACGTACTTTATTTATTTAAAAAGTATTGATAAACAAGAATGTACCATATATTTATATATAAATAATAATAATAATAATAATAAAAGTAAGTCTAAGTATGCCGGACACAGGTACTATTGTTTCCAAAGTAAAAGAACCCTGACCTGTGACATACTCTGCATTTTATTATTAAGTATTCTCCCCAACACTGTGTGTTTATAACCCAAACTACAGTCACATCAGAATCAGTCTGACTGAAATGGACCGACAGTCACATCAGAATCAGTCTGACTGAAATGGACCTACAGTCACATCAGAGTCAGTCTGACTGATATGGACCAACAGTCACATCAGAATCAGTCTGACTGATATGGACCAACAGTCACATCAGAGTCAGTCTGACTGATATGGACCGACAGTCACATCAGAGTCAGTCTGACTGATATGGACCAACAGTCACATCAGAATCAGTCTGACTGATATGGACCGACAGTCACATCAGAATCAGTCTGACTGAAATGGACCGACAGTCACATCAGAATCAGTCTGACTGAAATGGACCGACAGTCACATCAGAATCAGTCTGACTGAAATGGACCGACAGTCACATCAGAGTCAGTCTGACTGATATGGACCGACAGTCACATCAGAATCAGTCTGACTGATATGGACCGACAGTCACATCAGAGTCAGTCTGACTGATATGGACCAACAGTCACATCAGAGTCAGTCTGACTGATATGGACCGACAGTCACATCAGAGTCAGTCTGACTGATATGGACCAACAGTCACATCAGAGTCAGTCTGACTGATATGGACCAACAGTCACATCAGAATCAGTCTGACTGATATGGACCAACAGTCACATCAGAATCAGTCTGACTGAAATGGACCGACAGTCACATCAGAATCAGTCTGACTGATATGGACCGACAGTCACATCAGAGTCAGTCTGACTGAAATGGACCGACAGTCACATCAGAGTCAGTCTGACTGATATGGACCAACAGTCACATCAGAATCAGTCTGACTGATATGGACCGACAGTCACATCAGAGTCAGTCTGACTGATATGGACCAACAGTCACATCAGAATCAGTCTGACTGATATGGACCAACAGTCACATCAGAATCAGTCTGACTGATATGGACCGACAGTCACATCAGAGTCAGTCTGACTGATATGGACCAACAGTCACATCAGAATCAGTCTGACTGATATGGACCGACAGTCACATCAGAATCAGTCTGACTGAAATGGACCAACAGTCACATCAGAATCAGTCTGACTGATATGGACCAACAGTCACATCAGAATCAGTCTGACTGATATGGACCAACAGTCACATCAGAATCAGTCTGACTGATATGGACCGACAGTCACATCAGAATCAGTCTGACTGAAATGGACCAACAGTCACATCAGAATCAGTCTGACTGATA
The DNA here is from genome assembly GCA_964034765.1 of Knipowitschia caucasica. NCBI lineage: Eukaryota > Metazoa > Chordata > Actinopteri > Gobiiformes > Gobiidae > Knipowitschia > Knipowitschia caucasica. The sequence continues at coordinate 700,633 of OZ035844.1, read as the reverse complement.
TGGACCAACAGTCACATCAGAATCAGTCTGACTGAAATGGACCAACAGTCACATCAGAATCAGTCTGACTGATATGGACCGACAGTCACATCAGAATCAGTCTGACTGATATGGACCAACAGTCACATCAGAATCAGTCTGACTGATATGGACCGACAGTCACATCAGAATCAGTCTGACTGATATGGACCGACAGTCACATCAGAGTCAGTCTGACTGATATGGACCGACAGTCACATCAGAATCAGTCTGACTGATATGGACCGACAGTCACATCAGAGTCAGTCTGACTGATATGGACCGACAGTCACATCAGAATCAGTCTGACTGAAATGGACCGACAGTCACATCAGAATCAGTCTGACTGAAATGGACCGAGTCACATCAGAATCAGTCTGACTGAAATGGACCGAGTCACATCAGAATCAGTCTGACTGAAATGGACCGACAGTCACATCAGAGTCAGTCTGACTGATATGGACCAACAGTCACATCAGAATCAGTCTGACTGATATGGACCAACAGTCACATCAGAGTCAGTCTGACTGATATGGACCAACAGTCACATCAGAATCAGTCTGACTGAAATGGACCTACAGTCACATCAGAATCAGTCTGACTGAAATGGACCGACAGTCACATCAGAATCAGTCTGACTGATATGGACCGACAGTCACATCAGAATCAGTCTGACTGATATGGACCGAGTCACATCAGAATCAGTCTGACTGATATGGACCAACAGTCACATCAGAATCAGTCTGACTGAAATGGACCGACAGTCACATCAGAATCAGTCTGACTGATATGGACCAACAGTCACATCAGAATCAGTCTGACTGATATGGACCAACAGTCACATCAGAATCAGTCTGACTGATATGGACCGACAGTCACATCAGAATCAGTCTGACTGAAATGGACCAACAGTCACATCAGAATCAGTCTGACTGATATGGACCAACAGTCACATCAGAATCAGTCTGACTGATATGGACCAACAGTCACATCAGAATCAGTCTGACTGATATGGACCGACAGTCACATCAGAATCAGTCTGACTGATATGGACCGACAGTCACATCAGAATCAGTCTGACTGATATGGACCAACAGTCACATCAGAGTCAGTCTGACTGATATGGACCGACAGTCACATCAGAGTCAGTCTGACTGATATGGACCGACAGTCACATCAGAATCAGTCTGACTGATATGGACCGACAGTCACATCAGAATCAGTCTGACTGATATGGACCAACAGTCACATCAGAGTCAGTCTGACTGATATGGACCGACAGTCACATCAGAATCAGTCTGACTGATATGGACCGACAGTCACATCAGAATCAGTCTGACTGATATGGACCGACAGTCACATCAGAGTCAGTCTGACTGAAATGGACCAACAGTCACATCAGAATCAGTCTGACTGATATGGACCGACAGTCACATCAGAGTCAGTCTGACTGATATGGACCGACAGTCACATCAGAGTCAGTCTGACTGATATGGACCGACAGTCACATCAGAATCAGTCTGACTGATATGGACCGACAGTCACATCAGAATCAGTCTGACTGATATGGACCGACAGTCACATCAGAGTCAGTCTGACTGATATGGACCGACAGTCACATCAGAGTCAGTCTGACTGATATGGACCGACAGTCACATCAGAATCAGTCTGACTGATATGGACCAACAGTCACATCAGAGTCAGTCTGACTGATATGGACCAACAGTCACATCAGAATCAGTCTGACTGATATGGACCGACAGTCACATCAGAATCAGTCTGACTGATATGGACCGACAGTCACATCAGAATCAGTCTGACTGATATGGACCGACAGTCACATCAGAGTCAGTCTGACTGATATGGACCAACAGTCACATCAGAATCAGTCTGACTGATATGGACCGACAGTCACATCAGAGTCAGTCTGACTGAAATGGACCAACAGTCACATCAGAGTCAGTCTGACTGATATGGACCAACAGTCACATCAGAATCAGTCTGACTGATATGGACCAACAGTCACATCAGAGTCAGTCTGACTGATATGGACCAACAGTCACATCAGAGTCAGTCTGACTGATATGGACCAACAGTCACATCAGAGTCAGTCTGACTGATATGGACCGACAGTCACATCAGAATCAGTCTGACTGATATGGACCAACAGTCACATCAGAATCAGTCTGACTGATATGGACCAACAGTCACATCAGAATCAGTCTGACTGATATGGACCAACAGTCACATCAGAATCAGTCTGACTGATATGGACCAACAGTCACATCAGAGTCAGTCTGACTGATATGGACCGACAGTCACATCAGAATCAGTCTGACTGATATGGACCGACAGTCACATCAGAATCAGTCTGACTGATATGGACCAACAGTCACATCAGAATCAGTCTGACTGATATGGACCAACAGTCACATCAGAATCAGTCTGACTGAAATGGACCAACAGTCACATCAGAATCAGTCTGACTGATATGGACCGACAGTCACATCAGAATCAGTCTGACTGATATGGACCGACAGCTCCGGGATCTGCGACACACTCTAACAATAATGACAGTTCTGGTTCTTCACTCACAGGAGGAGGTTTCGGGTCCTGCTCCACAGAAACAGCGTCAGGTCATGGCTTTGGTCCGATCATGGGCAGTCTTTGGACCGGGACCAGCTCTCTCTGCAGCGGAGGAGCTAACGAAGCTAACGGAGCTAACGGAGCTAGCTACACACTTCCTGTTTGGCTCTGACGTCACAGCGGTACTTCTTCTTCCGGCTAATGTGGAAATAAGAATTTGTTTGTTATAAATGTTGTGTAAGTATTTTTTTTAAGTACATGAGTTCATACGTTTGATGCCTTCAGTGTCAATCTACCATTTTCATAATCATGAAAATAAAAAACTCTTTGAATGAGAAGGTGTCCAAACTTTATCTCTGTGCTGTAGTCCAATAGTGTCAGTTGTGATTTCAGTGTTTGCTGTGTTTTGTTTGGAACAGATGTGACGTCAAGAAATACTGAAATACTGATAACGTCGTGACGTATTTTACGTTTTCTCCATGGATGTATTAGGTTTTCTCACACTCACAGACACAGTTCCAGCTTCTTC